>JAQZBX010072839.1:0-15009 GCA_029593785.1 Cabassous unicinctus | reverse complement strand
GTAGGCACAGAACAGGCACTCAATAACTGGTTGAGTAGAGTTTAGAATTAATAGTGAAACATGGGATAGAACCTGAAAAACAGGGGACACTTCAAGTATTAATATGCCCAATTATCAAAATTTCAGTGGGTAAAAACAGTACTAATTTTTTATTGATTTTTTCAGTCAGTAATCTATTGATTAAAAATATATCAGTAGGATTATATTTATCCTTAAAATTAAGTGACGTCTTTTTCATTTTCAATGAAAAATAGAACATTTATATATTTCCTGAATTGGTCATTGTGTAACACTGTTCATTATTTTGTGGCCTAGAATGAGGATGTCATCCCTTGTTCTCGTTTGTGTCTCAGCCAACGTGATCCTTTGTCATGTTGCCAAGGAAACCCAATTATAAGTGACCAAAGGAGAACATGATGTCAATGTCAACACTTTAGTCCAGGGGTTGGCAAACGTGTTTTATAAAGGGCCAGATAGTAATATTTTAGGCTGTATTGGTCATGGAGTCTCTGCAGCAATACTCAAATCTGCCATTGTAGCACAAAAGTAACCGTAGATACCTAAACAAATGAACATGGCCATATACCAGTAAAACCTTGTAGGGGGGTGATATCATCAACATGGAGACATAAAACAACTCCTGGAAAAGTCTCCCCTCAGAATCAATTAATAAAAGGACAAATTGCACTTGCTTGTAACTCTGTGGTACGATAGAAATGGGAGAAGGACTTCACGAATGCTGACTCAAAGAAAAAAAAACACCAAAATCAAGTAGGAGGATTTACATCCTGGACATGCCAGTCTGGAACCCCTCCCCTTCCCTTGTACCCACACAGCCTAAGAATTACAGATGCAGCATGGCCTGGGTCCATTCTGCTGCAGATGCAGACCATAGAGCCACTCACAGCAGCAAGTTAGAACCCTACACATATCCAGACACAGAGACCTGAGTCTGCAGAGACTCAGGGCAGAACACAAGCAGCTGAGGAGTGCCACACACAAAAATGCCCCCAGGGAAAAAAGAGACCACAGTAGAACTGTTGGTAAGAGGTGCACACAATCCATTCTCTGCTGGACTATGTAAATGTAAAACAGACCTTTCTGGATTGCCCCCATCTGGCTCTCCAGGGTAAGATACCCTAAGAGAAGAAGGGACTGAGGGAGAAAAGCCTCATGACAAAAAGAAAAGGTGGGGAAACTGGACAGCTTTAAGACAGGATGGGACCCAGAACTGAATAGTGTAATGAAAAGGGGACACTGCATGAGGGAATTTAAACAAATCATAGGAGCTAGGGAGAAAATTCTGCACAAAACCAAACAGAATGGATCAGGATTCCCAGAGAAGGAAGAGAAAAAAGGAAGCTGTCTCCTAGAAGTGAAACAATTACACACAAAAAGCAATCTTAAAAATTATACTGTATATACAGGGCAAGAATCAGGTGCAGAATTGCTAAGAAAATCTGAACAGTTAAACATGGGCTACCCTAAAGGTCCAAAATAAGTTGGGCCAAGCATCAAAGAAGAACCTTATTACAAATCATTCAATGGTAAAACCCTAGGCAAGAGAGAGAAAGTTACCTTCAGAGTTAACACATCAAAATAATCAGATGCTCAGACATCAGCAAACAATTACAAGCCATACTTAAAAACAAGAAGTTATGGCTTAGTCAAGGGAACAAATTAAAACTTCATAGGAGACACAGACTTTGGAACAACTAATTAAAGAAGTTCAAACAAATCTAATCAATTCAAGGATATGAAGAAAAATATGGATAGAAATAAACTAATGGTAGATATAGAGCTAAAGGATATTAAGAAGATATTGTGTGAGCATAAAGAAGAAATTATAGGGATGAAAGGCACAATAAAGGAGATTAAAAATATACTTGGAGCATAAAAGAGCAGATTTGAACAGGCAGAGGAAAGAATCAGCAAACTAGAAAACAGGACAATCAAAATCATACAGTCAGAAGAACAGATAGGAAAGAATAGAAAAAAATTGAACAGTGTTTCAGAGACTTGAGTGACAGCATGAAGCATACAAACACATGCATCATGGGTATCTCAGATGGAGAAGAGAAGGGAAAAGGGGCAATAAGAATATTTGAGGAAATAGTGGCTGAAATTCCCAACTCTTATGAAAGACATAAATACACATGTCCACAAAGCGCAATGTACTCCAAAATGAATAAACCCTAATAGACCTACTCTGAGGTACATACTCATCAGAATGTCAAATGGTAAAGAGAAAGAGAGAATTCTGAAATGAGCAAGAGAAAAGTGACTCATCACATACAAGGAATCCACAATAAGACTAAGTGCAGATTTCTCATCAGAAACCAGGGAGGTGAGAAGGTGAGAAGGCAGCAGAATGATATATTTAAGATACTGAAAGAGAAAAACTACCAGGGGAAAATTCTTTATCCAGCAAAACTGCCCTTCAAATATGAGAGAGAGTTCAAAATATTCACAAATAAACAGAAACTGAGAGAATTTGTCGACAGAAGACCTGCCCTACAAGAACTGCTAAAGGGAGTTCTTCAGGTTGAAAGGAAAAGACACTAGAAAGTAGCTTGGAGTAGTGTGAGGAAGTGAAAATCTTCAGTAAAGGTAACTGAAAGTGTAAATGCAAAACCAAATACTACTATATCTTCAATATATTCCTCTACACCTTGATTCCTGTAAGAGTCAGAATACAATTGAATAAGAAAAAGCCATATATCTTGATAATGGCCATGCAAAATATAAAGGGGTAATGTGGGACAAAAACAAGATAAAGAGGGGAAACAGAGGGATATGGGACCAGAGAACAAGTATGCTATCAAAGCTAAGTTGGTATCTTTTCAAATTAGTAGATTATAGATGTAGGTTGTATAATACAAACCCCAGGATAACCAAAAGGAAAGTATTTTAAAAATATACAGAAACAGAAATGAGAAAGGGATCAGTCAGATACATCACAAAAGATCAACTATATAAAAAAGGAGGCTGCAGTAAAGGAAAAGAGAAACAAAAAAAGGATATGACATAAAATTCAAAAGACAAAATGGCTAAAGTAAGTACTGCCTTTACAGCAATAATACTGAATGTTAATGGATTAAATTCCCCAATCAAAAGACAAAGATTGGCAGAACAGATTTTTTAAAAATATGATCCAACTATATGGTTTTAACCAGAGACTCACCTTAGATCCAAAGACACATAGGTTGAAAGTGAAAGGATGGAAAAAGATAATCCATGCAAATAGTAACCAAAAAAGATCTGTGGTAACTATATTAATATCAGACAAAATAAACTTTAAGTCAAAAGCTGTTAAAGAGACAAAGAAGGACACTATATATCAATAAAACAGTCCATCTAATCTATGAAGAAGAAATAACTATCATAAATATTTATGCACCTAACCACAGTGTCCCAAAATACATGAGACAAACACTGGCAAAACTGAAAGGAGAAATAGACAACTCTACAATAAGTGTTGGAGACATTAATACACCACTATCATCAAAAAGCAGAACATCTAGGTAGAAGATCAATAAGGAAACAGAGAATTTGAATAATATGATAAATAAACTAGCATTAACAGACATATACAGAACACTGCACCCCAAAGCAGCAGAATATTCATTCTTCTCAAGTGCATATGGATTATTCTTCAGGATAGACCACGTGTTGGATCATAAAACTAGTCTCAATAAATTTTAAAAAATTGAAGTTATAAAAGCATCTTGGAAATCAATAACAGTCAGAGAACTGGAAAATCTCAAATATATGGAAATTAATAACACACTCATAAACAATATCAGTCAGAAATTGCAAGGGAAATCTATAACTATCTTGAGATTAATAAAAACAATATCACAACATATCAAAACTCATGGGATGCAGTGAAGGCAGAGTTGAGAGAGAAATGTATAGCCCTGAATGCTTACATTAAAAAAGAAAGAGCTAAAATTAAAGACCTAACTGCAAACCTGGATGAACTAGAAAAAGACCATCAAAATAAACCCAAAGCAAGCAGAAGGAAAGGAATAAAGACAAAAGCAGAAATAAATGAAATAGAGAGCAGAAATTTAAAAATATAAAGCATTAATGTGATGGTTGAAGCTATATGGACCCCAGAATATTATGTTCTTAATCCATTCCTGTGGGTGTGGACCCATTTTAAGTAGGATCTTTTGGTGAGTAGGATCTTAAGATGTGACCCATCTCATGCATGGTGGATCTTAATTCTTTTCCTGTAGCCCTTTATAAAAGAATGAAATTCAGACAAAAAGATAGAAAGCCACAGAAGCAAGAAGCTGGAAGCAGTGAAATCTGGATAGAAGGGAGAAACCAGCAGATGCCGCATTGTGCCTTGCCCTGTAACAGAGGAGTCCAGGACAAGACTGGCAGCTAGTCTTCAGGAATAAGGCTTCACCTTGATGATGCCTTGATTTGGACATTTTCATAACCTCAGAACTGTAAGCTTGTTAGCTAGTAAATCCCTGTTGTAAAAGCCAACCCATTTCTGGTATACTGCTGAATATATTATATAACTGACAATGGCCAGACCATATTTGACAATTGAACTCTGATCCACAACCTCTGCGGCAATTGGCCAGAACAGTCAGGACTTGACCAAAGGACTGCCAGCTTTGCTATTTTTGTTTGTTTACCTTGTTTCCATCTCAGGACCAAGCAGCGTAAACTAAATATGCTCACCAAATCAATCACCTAAGATGCCCCACTTCTAGACAGCCCACTGCAAACTTCCCCTTGCCAAGTACCTTCCATCAGAACATACCTGAAGTTGTCCCCCTTTTTTTCACTATAAAGCTTTCTCACTCCTCTGGCTGCCTTTGAGACACTGCCAAAGGCAAGTTATGACAGGGTGCCAAATTCCTGAGCTCGTCTGCCCTGTTTATAGTGTCTGGATGTCTCTAGAGCCCTCAGGAGTCCTGCTGATTGAAGCACTGTTTACTGTGGCAGTCAATACGATCCTGCTAAGACGTGCATGAGCATAACCTCTGGAATGACCTCCCGACTCACTTTGAAGTCTCTTAGCCATATCGACTCATTTGTCTTTACCCTTTCCCCCTTTTAGTCAACATCTTTTTTCCAGTTGCAAAGCTAGTTGGTGCTTGGTAGTAATCCCTCGGTGCCAGGGAGGCTCATCCCTGGGAGTCATGTCCCATGCTGGGGGGAAGGAAATGCATTTATATGTTGAGTTCAGCTTAGAGAAAGACCACATTTGAGCAACAAGGAGGCTTTCAGGCAATATATAATACTAGATTAAGTTTCAATTTCACAAGAAAAGGTTCTTAAGTACAATCATAAATATCAAGGGCCTGGCATAATGGTCTGTCTTCCTTCACTAGGCACTGCCCTTGTACTTGGGGGATTCTTGCCATTCTATTAGAGAATGTAGCAGGGCTCCCCAGGATGGGAACTCAATATTCTTTTGGTTATTGTGTGGGTCTCCACCCACCGAGACAATGCCCCTTGAACACTTGAACATATTCATATGTTTTAGAGGCATACCCCAGGTGCATCCCTCCACACACATCCTCCCATCACTGACACCCCACACCAGTGATCCTCCCCTAACACAGTTGTGATTCTTTTGTGATCCAAAAACTTCTCCAAGAATGAAGTCAACAAAATAACCAAATAAAATTAATAAGAAAATGAAATAATAGTTTTTAAAATAACATAAAATACAAAAGAATTTTTAAATTGAAATAGAAAATTTTTTTAGACATTGTATCTTTCATCACTGTAAGATCTGTTGTCTTGTATGTAAAGTGACAATTTCTTCCATGTATTCTCCCAATGTCTTATTTTTTCCATTTTATCTTCAAAGAAGCTTTAGGTTACAGAAAACTCGCATAGAAAACATAGGGATTCCCATATACCCCACACTCTCCCCCTTTTCCACTTTCCCCTATTAATAACATTTTACATGAGGATGGTACATTTGTTACAATTGATGTACAAATGTTGAAGCATTGTTACCAACCACGGTCAATGGTTTACATTACGGTTTACATTTGGACCTTATACTTTTGTAGGTTTTGACAAGATTTAAAATGGCCTGTATCCATTATTCCAAGATCATGGAGAATAATTCTAATGCCTAAAAATGTCCTATATTCCATCTATTCTAGTCTTCCCTCCCCCTTACTGCAGAACCTATGGTAACCACTAAGTTTCAATTTTTGAAGAATATGATTCATAGTTACTTAGAATAATATTGAGGACTTGACATATTGATCTTTTTCCTTTTATTAAGAACTGCCTATGTTCTTGAGGGATTCTTGTCCCAGACAAGCTCAGGAATTTGGCACCATGTCAGTGGGCCTTGCTCTCGAATTTATGCTCCCCAGTGTAACAGAGTTAGATTCATTTATAGTTTCTCCCCCTTTTATTTGAACCTATGATTAGCACTACACTTGTTAAATAGATGTCCCAGAGACTTAAATCTTTGGTCCGTTCATGTGCCAATTGAGCCCTGAATCTCAGCAGAGTTGCAACACCTACTTTCCAGTTAATTGGACGCACCCAGGACAACTAACAAGGAGGTGATGATAGACAACACCCATCCCAAGGAACAGAGAGTGTCTGCAACTACAAGCAAGAGAGTTCCATCCATCTGTCCCATGGGACCTAAGCCCCCTCTCAGAAACAGAGTAAGCATGACCATGCCAAAATCCTCAATATTGGGGAATGAACCATGGACTGTAGTAGACTTATTATCATTCTATTATAGATTTATTATTATTCTAGCAATGGAAGAACTTTTATCATTGATATAAAGGCAGTGGCCACCAGGGGTTCTGAGGGGAGGGAGGGGGAAGAATAAGTGTAATATGGGGGCATTTTCGGAACACTGGAATTGGCCTGCATGACATTGCAATGACGGATACAGGCCATTAAATATTTTGTCATAACCTACAAAACTGTGCGGGATAGAGTGTAAACTATAGTCCATGGTTAGTAGCAATGCTTCAATATGTGTTTATCAATCGTAACAAACGTACCACACTAATGAAGGGTGTTGTTAATGTGGGAAAGTTTGGGAGGTGGAAGAGGTGGGACATGTGGGAAGCCCTATATTTTTTATGTAACATTTATGTAATCTAAAGCTTCTTTAAAAATAAAAAAATATATAAAAATAAAAAAGGCAAGTTATGGTGACTGACTCCCTTGCTATAGCAAGCTCTGAATAAATAGATTCTGTTTGCTATGTGGGTGGTCTTCCTTTATTTCCACACTGCTATTCTCCACTTTGCATAGCTTATTTATAAGACAATCATCAAAATACATGAAAAAGGGAATATCATATTGGTTATCCAGTAGAACACAGCTTTTCAATCCAATCTATTTAAGTCTGCTCTGATGCAAAGATTCCATCAGGTCTCCAATAAAAATTGAAAATTCTCCCATGTGAAAGCAGTGCAATTGACCCTTAGCTCTTAAAATTCTGCTTGATCTATAGCTGCAGAGAACTGCCAGGCAGAGCCAAAAAAAAAAAAAAAAAAAAAAAAAAGGCAAAGGGAAGCAAAGCCCACAAGAGTATCCCTGCTACACTTGAAGATAATAAGTACCATCAGGACCTAAACCATCAAAACAACTTTTCAGCTAATAAAAGGTTTACCTACAAAACCCATCATTGGTAACAGAAAACATTATTTCTTCTGCTATCCAGCATCTCCCAAATATTGGCTTTATCAAATACTGAAATGCTTCTAATCCTATCACTCTTTCTACTTTTTTTTTTTATCCCATTTTATTTTCTGCATCTTGGAGCATACTCTTAAAAATTCAACTTAATCTCTAATAGATCTGTATACTTGCTGTATGATACTGCTTTTATTTCATCAATCTCTCCTCTATGCCCTGTTCTCCCTCCTTTCCCCCTACTCTCCCATTTCTCATTGCTGCCTAAATCTGGACAGAGTTTTGAGATTCTCGTGTCTAAATTGATTTTTTTTTTAGGTACCAGGACCAAGGACTGAACCCCAGACCTCATATGTGGGAAGCCAGTGCTCAACCACTGGGCCACATCAGCTCCCCTGAGTAAGTTTTTCCATTTGTTTGTTTGTTGTTTTTTTGTTTTTAGGAAGCACTGGGGATGGAACTCGGGACCTCCCATGTGGCACTTAGCCACTGGAGCCACATCTGCTCCCTAAATTGATTTTAAAACAGAGATTGAGGATGAAGCTGATATCCCTCTGGAGAAAGTGTGCTGCTTGCTCATGAGACCAGCATGCTAGCCAGGACGTCTAACATCTCAGAAGCCCTGGAAGACATCACTAGATTTTAAGAAAAGGCAACAGATGTTGTTTATAATGGTAAATTCAACTCAAGAAGAAAAGGTAAAATTATGTTCAATATCTTCTGCTTAAGAAGTCAAGGAAGTGTGCAAAAGAGTAAAAGACTTCTCCAGAAAATGTTAAAAGTCAGATTTTAAAAAATAAAACTCAAAGAAGTTAGGTGAAAGGGAGAAATGGCCAATACAGCTGCACCAAACAAGTAACAATGTTCAGTTGCATATTGTGTTGTGATTTATTGTGGATTTATTGGTAAACTATTTAATTTGCACATTTTTTTCCTTCTTATGATTGTCCCCAGTTGTTGGGGATTGAATCATGACCCCACAAAAGGCATGTTCAAGTCCCAACCACTGGTCCTGTGGGTATGGACCCATTGTAAATATGATCTCTTGAATATGTTACTTCCGTTAAGGTACGGCCCAGCTGAATCAGGTTCAGCTTTAATCTGACTTACTGGAGTCCTTTATTAAACTGTGTGAAAGTGAGATGGAGGAGAAGCCATGGGGAGCAGCCAGAAGCTGAAAGTCAATAGAACTCAGAAGAGAAAGGAGATGTCGCCATATGCATTAAAATCCAAGGACCGGAGGGGAGGCCCGCCTGGCAGAAGAGGAGGGGGGCTGTTGTCGGGTACCGGAAGGAACTGCTCTCGCCGCCATTGCTTCGGCTGGAGACCCACTCGGCATTGCGACCTGCCCACAGAACAATGGGATTCGGCGCGAGAGGAGCCAGGGCTGTGCAGCTGCTGGGCGCGCTGCAGGTGCTGGCGCTGTTGGGGACCACCGCAGACCCGCACAGACAAGAAAGATAAAGGATGAAATCATGTCTTTAAATTTTCTATTTGATAGACATCATATAGATGGTCATATTTCCTTATCCATTCTGCCAATCTGTGTCTCTCGACTGTTGACTACAAGAAACCCACCATAGACCCAGGGATTCAAGGAGGCTGAAAGTGAATGGCTTGAAAACAGTCTTACAAGCAATAACCCAAAATGGGCAGAAGTACCTATACTAATATCAGACAAAATAGACTTTAAATGTAAAACTATTGTAAAAGACAAAGACGGACACTATATATTAGTAAAAGGGGTAATCGTTGAAGAAGAGAGAACAACCATAAACATTTATACATCTAACCAGGGTGCCTCAAAATACATGAGGCAAACACTGGAAAAACTAAGTGGAGAAATAGATGCCCCTACAATTATAGTGGGGGACTTTAATACACCATTATCACCATTAGACAGAACATCTCAACAGAGAATCAATAAAGAAACAAAGACTTTGAATAATACATTAGAGGATCTGGACATAATAGACATATACAGAACACTATACCCAAATTACAGCAGGATATACATTGTTCTTGAGTGCACATGGATTATTCTCCAAGACAGACCACATGGTAGGCCACAGAAAAATTCTCAATGAATTCAGAAAAATCGAAATTATACAAAGTAATTTCTCTAACTACAATGGAATGAAGCTGGAAATCAGTAAGGGCCAAATAACCAGATTAGGCACAAAGATATGGAAGTTAAACAACATACTCTTAGACAAACAGTGAGTCAAGGAGGAAATCTCAAAAGAAATCTGTAACTACCTTGAAACAAATGAAAATGACAACACAACATATCAAAACTTATGCGATGCACCAAAGGTGTACTGAGAGGGAAATTCATAGCCATAATAGCTTATTATTAAAAAAAAGAGCTAAAATTGAAAACCTAACTGCACACCTGGAGGAATTAGAAGAAGAACAAAGTAACCCCAAAGGAAGTAGAAAGAAGGAAATAACAAAGATTAGAGCAGAGCTGAATGAAATAGAAAACAAGAAAGCACTAGAAAAAATAAAGCCAAAAGCTGGTTCTTCGAGAAGATCAATAAAATTGACATACCCTGAGCTAGACTAACAAAGAAAAAAAGAGAGAAGATGCAAATACACAAAATAAGAAATGGGGAAGTGGATACCACCAATGACTCCACGGAAATAAAGAGTATCATCAGAGGATACTTTGAAAATTGTATGCCAACAAGAAGGATAATTTATAGGAAATGGACAAATTCTTAGAAACTTATAAGCAGCCTACATGGACGAAAGAAGAAATTGATGAACTCAACAGACCAGTCACAAGTAAAGAGATAGACTCAGTCATCAAAAACCTCCCAACTAAGAAGAGCTCAGGACCAGATGGCTTCACAGGTGAATTCTTCCAAACATTCCAGAAAGAACTAACACCAATCCTGCTTAAACTCTTCTAAAAAATAGAAGTAGAAGGAACATTGCCTAACTCATTCTATGATGCCAACATTACCCTAATAACAAAACCAAAGACGCCACAGGAAAGGAAAATTATGGACCAATATCTCTAAAGAACCTAGATGCTAAAATCCTCAACAAAATACTAGCTAATCATATTCAACAACACATCAAATGAATTATACACCATGATCAAGTGGGTTTCTTCCTAGGCATGCAAGGATGGTTCAACATAAGAAAATCAATCAATGTAATATACCACATAAACAGATCTAAAGAAAAAATCACACGATCATCTCTATAGCTGCAGAAAAAGCATTCAACAAAATACAGCACCTTTTCCTGATAAAAACACTGAAAGATAAGAGTAGAAGGAAACTTTCTGATCATGATAAAGGGTATATATGAAAAACCCACAGCTAACATCATATACAATGGTGAAATCCTAAAAGCTTTCCCTCTAAGATTGGGAACAAGATAAGGATGCCCACTATCACCGCTCCGATTTAACATTGTGTTGGAAGTACTTGCTCGAGCACTGAGGCAAGAAAAAGATCTAAAAGGCATCCAAATTGGAAAAGAAGAATAAAAATTTCACTATTTGCAGATGACATGATCCTATACATAGAAAGCACTGAGAAATCTTCAACAAAGCTTCTAGAACTTATAAATGTGTTCAGTAAAGTCACAGGTTATAAGATCAATGCGCAAAAATTAATACCATTTCTGTAGCAGTGACATGAATAGACATTGCACACCGATGTTCATAGCAACATTATTCACCATTGCCAAAAGTTGGAAACAACCCAGGTGTCCATCAACAAACGAATGGATAAACTGTTCTATTCACACGATGGAATAATATGAAGCTGTAAGAAGAAATAAAGTTGTAAAGTATATGACAACATGGATGAACATGGAGGACATTATGTTGAGCGAAGCAAGCCAGACACAAAAGGACAAATACTGTATGAATGCATTACTATGAACCAAATATATTGTATAACATACTGTTTGATTTTTAAAAAATTTTATATGTATCCAGTACATTTAATTGAGAAACATATATATTTATTTATCTGCATTTACTTTTTAGTTTTTAATTGTTTATAATTTCAATTATTAAATGTACAAAAGAAAGTAAAAAAAAATATCCAATTAAAAAAAAAAAAGAAACAGCCACACACACACACAAAATCCAAGGACCCCAAAGATTGCCGGCCAGCCAAAGGTACTGACTCCAGTAGTATAAATATTCCAAAAACTCTGAGATGTTGCTTACCAAGGTCTGTTAGCGATTCCTGTTCTTTAATAGCACACAATTCCTCAAGATTCCCTCGTAGCCAAGAGCTGATTTGGTCAATTTTTTCATCTCTTACACATAGCTTTCCTATTAAACTTTGTATTTCTTCCATGGTCTCCTTGCTATTGTCCACCAAGGCCTTAAAAAATGACATTTTGGGGTGTGTGAATATAAATTACAATAAAATAAATTAAAGCATATTTTGAGTGGATCATGTCCAAAACAAACAAACAAAAAAAAACAGGCAAAATTGGCGTTAGTCATGTAAAATGGGTGTGTGTACACAGGAAATTCATAAAGTTCTATTAAATGTCTCCAAAAAAAAAGGATTATCCAATGAGAAAATTTAATGGAATGCTCACTGAACTCAACTTTTTAACTGGGTAGGGGGTGGCGGTGGTGACATAAAAAGCCAGTTCACCCTCAGAGCAGTACAGAACTGCAGAAGGGATTGATTCACCATGGCTTAAAGCTCAAGAGAAAAAATTTTGGAGTCAGGCTGTATCTGACTAACCACTTAGGTTTGGGGCAAGTTACTTAAACTCTGTGAACTTCAACTGAAAAAGGCATTACTACACTTTCCTTATACAGTGGTTTAAGGGTTAAACAAGGATTAGATGTAAACATTAAAGTGGCAGAGCCAGGACTTCAACCCCAGCCTCCCTAATTCTAAAGGCGGGATGTGGGGGTGTTGCAGTGGCTCTCATAGCTAGTAAAACATGGTAGATGGAGCTCAAAACTGGCAATTTTGTTCTAAAACAAAATCTACCCAATCTGAGCTTGAAGGAAAAAATCATTTCACTTTATCTGAAGTAGTAGTGTAGGAAGACAGTTTCCTAAAGGATTAGGATTTCATAGTGATCTTTGGCACAAAGGACACATATTAGGTTGTAATGGTCACACCGGCTGTCACACACATACCACCAATGCTGACAGTCTTCCCTCATGCATGCATGTGCACATGCACACACATGCACACACACACAATATAGGTGAATATTTTCAGAAATGATACGATATTTATGGAAGCAATACAAAAATACTTACCTTGACTGAGGCCTGGAATTCAGCCCACAAATTCATATATTGTGCTGAATATAAAGATTTTAAAGATACAAAGGTTATGAAACAATTTGAATGTTTTTTACAAAAGTAACATTATTTGTTTTTGTCTTTCAAGAATTATCTAAAAATGTCCACTTCCTGAAATGACAGAATAACTAGATCATACCTGCCCTTATATTGCAAACATATAGAAAATGGGGCAAAATGTATGAAATAAATGTTTCCAGATACTTGTAAGTAGACTGTGATACCTGACAGAAGGGAAACAAATGAGGTGAGCCCTATGATCACCCAGCTTTCTGCTGGAGGTACTTTCCAGACCACAGTGTAGGGAGGTATTTCCAAGAAGAACAAGGCCTTCTTGCACTCAGATGCAAAAATCCATAACAAGTATTGACAAATTGAATTTAACAAATATAAAAATGGTAATAACTTTTGAACAAGTGTGTTTTATTCCAAGAATGGGAGGTTGGTATAACATTCAAAAATCAGTCAATGTAACTTACCATTTATTAACAGCACAAAGGAAAAATACCATATGAGCATCCTAGTAGATGCAGAGAAGGCTTCTGACCAATTCAGCACCTTTTCATGGTTAAAACTCACAGGAAAATAGGAATAGAAAGGAACTCCCTCAACCTGATAAAGGGCATCTATATAAAACTTATAGCTAATACCAGATTTCCTAGTGAAAGACTGAATGCTTCCCCTTACAACAGGAATAAGGCCAGGGTATGTGTTTTCACCATTATACAGTATCATACAGGAGGTCCTGGCCAGTGCAATAAGGCAAGAAAAGGAAATGAAAAGCATGCAGATTAGAAAGGAAGACATACTGTTTTTACTTGCAGATATCATTGTTTATGTAGAAAGTCCTAAGAAATCTACAAAAATAGCTTCCAGAGCAAAATGGATTTTGCAAATTTCACAAGATACAAGGTCAATTTTAAAATGAAATTAAAGTAAAAATAAGACCAGTTATAACATCATTAAAAAATGTTAGGGATAAATTTTAGAAAATAATATGTAATACCTGTATACTTACGTGGAAAAGGGTTATCTCAGTATGTCTTGTTGCTCAAATTCTGCATATTCCTAAGGATTGACCCTTGTCTGATTCCTGGGAACTGAGCTCTTGGAATGTTCTTTCTATAAGAGTGCTTTTGCATGCCTAAGGCCTTGAGCCAAGGTGACAAATTTGTCTAGATAGTTTATGCTGACAACGTGATTATGATGAATATCTGCTTTATCTCTGGAGCTTGAGTAACTGAGGTTAGTCACACAGGTGCTATAAACTGTGTGAGGGCCCCAATAAATACCCTGAACATCCAAGCCAAGGGGAGGTTTCTGGTTGACAACACTTTGCATGTGTTGGTACACGTTTGCTAGGGAAATTAAATGTGTCTTTGCAACTCTACTGGGAGAGACACCCGGAAGCTTGTGCCTGGTTTCTTCTAAATGTCACCCCTTGTGCCTTTTCCCTTTGCTGATTTAACTCTCTATTCTTCACTACAGTAAACTGTAACTATGAGCATAATAACTCTGAGTCTGATGAGTCTTTCTAGTGAATCATTGGGCCTGAGGGTGGTCTTGGGACCCCTGACATGACACTCAAAACCTACAAAGCGTTACTGAGATAAATTAAAGAAGACCTAAATAGATGGAATTATATATTATGTTCTTGTATTGGAAGACTTAATATTGTTAAGATGTCAGTTCTCCCCAAATTGATTTATAGATTCAACACAAACCCATTAAATTCCCAACAGGCTCTTTTGCAGAGATTAATAAGCTGATTCTAAAATTTGAATGGAAATCTAAGGCCTTGAATAGCCAAAATAATTTTGGAAAAGAAGCACAACAGGAAGCGGGTGTGGCTCAATCGATAGAGCTCCTGTTTACCATATGGGAGGCCCCGGGTTCGCTTCCCGGGGCCTCCTTGTGAGGGCAGGCCGGCCCGCGCGGCGCGGTGGGCTGATGCAACAAGACCTCGCAGCAAGGGGGAGATAAGCAGACACAGAAAAAACACACAGCAAATGGACACAGCAAACACAAGCAGCAAG
>JAQZBX010072838.1:0-15012 GCA_029593785.1 Cabassous unicinctus | reverse complement strand
GGAACCCCAGAAGCCTGAACCCTGGCAAACGCCGGCAGCTGTCTTGCTCTAACATGTGGCAATGGACTGTGGTGAGAGAAGAAACTTAAAGCTTTATGGCCTGGTATCTGTGGACTTCTACCCCAAATAAATACCCTTTATAAAGACCAACCCATTTTTGGTATTTCACATTAGCACCCCTTTGGCTGACTAATACACCATGCTTTAGACTTTTAACATGTTACCTACTATAATACCAGAGACAGCAATATCAGATAACAATTTTAATAACTTAGGCTCCTTTAAGAGCTGAGCTAGAACTAGGCTCCAACCTTAGATATCTTCTCTTTTCTATCTATACTATTCCCTTGGTCTCATCCAGACTTGTAGCTTTAAACTCTATACATACACTGACACCTCTCAAATTTATATTTTCAGCCCTGACCTCTTCCTGGAACTTCAAACTCATTTATTTCTTCAACTGGATATCTGACAAGCACCTCAATATGTCCAAAAATGAACTCCTGATCTCCCCAAAGCCAGCCCCTCTCAATCTTCTCATCTCAATAAACTCCATTCTTCTGGTTGCTCAGGCAAAATACCCTGGAATCATTCCTGACCTCTTTCCCTTACCACTCCCCCTCCCAAACAATCTAGCAAATCCAACCACATCTCACTACCTTCATTGGTACCACCCTGGACTAATCCATTAACAAATCTTGCCTAGATTTTTGCCAACTGCTTCCTGATTTGTCTCCATGATTCCGCTCTAGCTCCCCTTCAGTCTGTCTCAATACAGTAGCCAGACTCTCCTCTGCTCAAAGCCCTATTTCTCTTACAACAGTCCATATGGCCTACATAATCTTGTCCCATGTTAACTCAATGATCTCATCTGTTACAACTTACTCTACACTTTACTTATTCCATGCCAGCAACACTGGCCTCCTCACGGTTCCTTAAATCATATTAGGTACATTCCTGTCCTAAGCTTTGCACATTGCTGTTTTCTCTTCCTGAACCACTCTTCTCACACGTGGCTGCCTCCCTCATCTCTTTTAGGTCTTTTGTCCCCTTCTTAGTGAGGCCTTCTCTAGCTGCAGGATCTAAATTGCACACATACACTCACACACATACTATCCCCTTTACTGTTATTTTTTTCTCCTTGTATTTTTTTTTAAATAAAGGAGTTTATTTTATCTCGGTATCACTCTTCTCACTGTAAAATACACTCTCTATTTCACACTTTTACCTATTATCTGTCTATTCCATTGGAATGTAAGCTGCATGAAGGCAGAGAGTTTTTATTTGTTTTATTCACTGTTGTATCCCCAGCCCTAGAACCTGCCTATTATATAGTGTATGCTCAATAAATAACTGATGAATAAAAAAGGAAGGAAGGAAGGAAAGAAGGAAGGAAGGGAGGGAGGGAGGAAAGGAAGGAAAGGAAGGAAGGAAGGAATCAGAAAAGTCACTTAGCTATTCAGCCTCAGGTAAGCCACCTGACTTCTCTAAATCTCAATTTTCTCAACCATAATATGAAGACTAAAAATAGCATCGACATCAGAGTGTTGTGAGAATTAAATTAGTAAACATACAAAAAATATTTAGCACAAAAACTGACACTTGGTAAGTGCTCAATATATACTAGCTACTAGCACTGAGGAACATAGGAGATAACAAAATCCTTGTTAAATGAGGGAAACCAGCTGATGAATATTTGAATACTAGCCGCAAATATCAAATAAACATAGCTAACACTCAATTATTCACGCAAAAGGATTTGACTGCCACGAATACAGAAGATTTGCATCTTCTGCATTTTTTACGTTTCATGTTTCTTATACCATACCAGAGAAAATATCATTGCCCCTTTTTCATAAACGAGGAAATAGGTACAGAAATGGTAAATGACTTGCTCAATATAGTAGTGAGTGACTGAGGTAGTACTAGGATTCCTACCCCATGCTTTTCCCACAATACATATAATTAACAAAACCTCATAATTAAACATATAATATTATTCCCAAGGAAAATACATGTGCAAGAAGTTGCTTATCTAACTGACCTTGGTGTGCTATGAACAACAAACTTATTGTATTTAAGTAATATAAATACATGAATTTCTAAGAGTTTTCACATATTTTAATGACTCAGTTTGATACTTATGCTCTTAAAACACCAGGTAGTAAACAGAACATATCAAAAGATCTGGTTCTGGGAAGCGGATGTGGCTCAAGCCCTTGGGTGCCTGCCTACCCCACGGGAGGTCCCAGGTTTGGGTCCTGGTGCTTCCTAAAGAAGATGAGCAGATGCTGCCTCCCGGGCAACAAACTTAGACTCCGCCTCCTGCAGCAATGAGCCAGGCTCCGCCCCTATCACAAAAAGCACAGGCCACAAGCCAGCAGACGCCGCAGCCTGTGGGGAGTGGATGTGGCTCAACCGTTGGGCACTCGCCTCTCACGTGGGAGGTCCCGAGTTTGGTTCCCAGTGACTCCTGGAGAAGGTGAGCAAACAATGAGCAGACAGACGAGAGAACCATCTGGGGATAAGGGGGATAAATAAAGAAAAATAAAGTAAAATAAAAATAAATCTTTAAAAAAAAAAGAAAAAAAAAGGACTGGTTCTTGTATTTTCTATTAGTATTCACATTACAGGAAAAGTCCAACGAGCGGCATTTCAGGGCTAGTCCTTCTAAGAGGTTCCTCCAAAGGAGAGTTTGGACCCCTTTATGAGCCCTTTAAAACTAATAATAATATATAAACATGAAGAAGAGAAACAAAAGTTCTTTCCCATAAATCTATTTTATTTTTGAAAGTTCTTAGAGTCCATCCTTTGATATATTTTTGCAATGTACTCTTCAGTGCTTAAAAAACATAACTTATTCCTGTTTTATAGTAATTCAGGACAATGACAGTGTGTTTACTGTAGCATCACAGGTGACCTCCTCTTTTTCTAAAGATGTTACAATGTGAAGAAAAACAGTATCAAAACATATGCAATACTCACACTCCATTAATAGAAAACCAAAGCCTGAAATGGGTGAACTATTTGCACTCCAAGCCTTCTGTTGTTAAAATAGAATAAGTTTCAATGAAAGAAATAAAAATAACACTAAGGAATTAGTAGTGTGAATGAAAAAGAGTGGGTGTCTTAATCTACCTATTACTATTTCTCAATCTCTCCTGACTCTTTCCTGATCTCTGATAACCATTCATTATTACAGACAAGCTGTACCCCAACGTGATATAACCAGTTGTCATCCACAGTCCCAATCAGGAGGTCATTCTGAGCAAAGTACACAGAAATAACGAAGTCAAGGTAAAGAGAAATTCTAAACTATAAGAATAAAGTGTATTTAAAGAAAGTATTGGGGGGGGTGGATGTGGCTCAAATGGTTGGGCATCCGTCTGCCATATGGAGGGACCTGGGTTCGATCCCTGGGACCTCCCGGTAAAATAAAAAAATATATAGAGAAGGCTCATGGGCTGTCAGGCTCTGTGTGCTGGTGAGCCGCCAGGCCCCGGGAGCCATGCAGCAAGATGATGACGTAAAAAGGAGAGAGACAAGACGAGATGCTCCGAAAACCAGGAGCCGAGGTGGCGCAGATGGCAGAACACCTCTCTCCTACATCGGAGGTCTCCAGGATCGAATCCTGGTGAAGACTGGAGGAAGAGGATGAGAAGAGATGAAACAGACACAGAGAATTGCCCCAGCGAATGGACACAAAACAGCAAATGGGGAAGGGAGGGTTTAAAATGGATCAAGTAAATAAATAAATCTTTAAAAATAAATAAATAAATAAAGTATTGAGGGAAGCTGATGTGGCTCAAGCAACTGGGCTCCCGCCTACCATATAGGAGGTCCAGGGTTCAATTCCCAGGGCCTCCTGGTGAAAGGCAAGCTGGACCGCATGGTGAGCTGGCCCCAGCGGAGAGCTGGCCCATGCAGGGTGCTGGCCCACGTGGGGTGCTAGCCTGCACAGGAGTGCTGGCCCGCGTAGAGAGCTGGCACAGCAAGATGACACAACAGAAAAAAAGAGACACAGAAGAGAGACAATAACAGATGCAGCAGACCAGGGAGCTGAGGTGGCACAAGAGATTGCGCACCTCTCTGCACACTGGATCCCAGGATTGGTGTCCGGTGCCACCTAAAGAAGACACAGAAGAACACACAGAGAGCAGACAGCGAGCGCAAAAACAATGAAGGGGGGATGGGGAGAATAAATAAATAAATCTGAAAAAAAAGAAAAGAAAGTATTGAAGGATAAGGCAAGTGCCAGAATCCAAAATTCATCAAATGATAAGAATATTGGCCCTGGAAATCACCCTAGAAAGTTCCTAGTTCTGATTCTCTCATTTTAATAGATGCAGCACAAATCTAAATGTCAAAAAGTACTCAAAGTGGAATTAATCACTAGATGTACTTAATTCACTGCCCACTCTGATGAAATTTAATATGAAAAATAACTAGTCTAGAAATTGCCAGTAAAGCCAATAATAAACAGCTGACTAATGGAGAGATGCAGGAAGGAAAAAAGGGTGGATATGTGTAATTAGACTGGAAAGGGGGGAAAAAAGCAACTCTTATCCCAAGAATTTCTTGATACTGTAAACATAGGAATTATCAACCTTTTCTCTGAAGGGATCTACAATTATAGAGATTATGAGGAGAGATGGTGGAGGGAAAAGGTTATGGAGAAGCAAGAGAAAAGAAGCACTTTCTGTCAACAATTCCCCACAGTGATTTAACTGGCCAAAGAGAAATCTTTGCTTCTGGCTTAAGAAGTCTGCTGCTTCCAGCTTAATGATGATGATGATAAAAATAACAATAACAACCAACTAAGTACTTACTATGTATTAAGTGCTTTATATGCATTATCTCATTAAATACTCACTACAGCTTTCTGATATACATTGTTACCATCCCATTTTACAAATGTAGTTTGGGAAGATTAAAGAATTAGTCCAAAGTCACAAAGTAGTAGAGCCAAGATTTAATGCCAAGTCTACCTGACTCCAAAGCCAGTGCTCTTAACCATTATGTTATACAGACTCTCCAATCAGAAATGGTGCTAAGCAGCACTGAATGCAGAGAGGGAGTTACTGGCATAGCCACCAACCAGATCTACAACTGAGGATGACTCAGTTGGGAATCCCTGATGTGCACTGTTGCACTTATCAGGTGAAACCACCCAATGGGCAGAAAAGGGACGGGAACCAAGGCATAGCTAACTGTTCAGCAGTATTAAATTACAAATAAAATAAGGAGTAGCAAAATATGATGCAGAGAAAACTGTGGGCCCTCTACTCATCTGACCTCAGCTGAAGGGACACTGAATAATCTATTTTTCTTTTTTTTCCTTTGAATGCCATCAATGGTCTTTGAAATTTTTATTTACAAGGACAGCAAAGGAAATACTGTTCAGCACTATTCACTCTTTGAGCCCTAAGTTGGTTAATAGTTGTATCCACCAAATATATCAATGTACCAGATACGTTACTGTTCTAAATTTTCAAGCAATACACAATTTTTAATAAAAATAATTTTTTCTTCTCGCAAAATGACCTCAGGAATTTTATAATGTTTAACTGGCAAACCTAATTAAGTTCCCATACATAAATACATTCATACTATAGAGACAACAGAACAAGCAAGAGTGAACATTAGCAAACTGGCAGATTTTCTACTATCCCATATCCACTAAGATTGTACCCTGGAGCTCCATTTACAGATAATGACTTCAATATAAAAGAGTTAAGTTGTCCCTTCCAAAAACTGAGCACCAAATCTTACTTCTGCCAAAATTTAATGGTAATCAGACAAAATGCAAAAATGCAGATGCAAACTCATTTTATTTATTTATTTATTTTATTTTTAGGAGGTACCAGGGATTGAACCCAGGACCTCGTATATGGGAAGCAGGCGTTCAACCACTGAGCTACACCCGCTCCCTGCAAAATCAATTTTAAAAGCACACTTCATGTGAATAGAAAATAAAGATGCGCTATGTTACTCTAAAAATTTTATTTACATATTTTAATTTTAGCAACTAGGAATGCTGAAAAACAATGTATATGTCCAAAAAAGCATAGTTAAAAATGATTTTTTAATACAAAGATGTTTTTTATCTTCATTATAGCTAATCTTCCACATTAAAGCAAAGACAAAATATTGAAATATGAGTTATGACACTGTATTTGATAATCTAGAAAATCAGTCTTAGAGAATTCGGACAAGTAAATTAACAAGTAAATTATCTTTCAGGGATGCCTTCTTGAGTTGTGTGTATAGGACTCCACCTAGTGGTAATAAAATAAATTTTAAAATAAGAAAATTAAGATGACATTAAAATGTTAAAACTGGGTTCACTGAAAATTAATACTTTTACCATCAAATCAAATGTTTTAACTGAGGAACTCAGTCTACTTCATTGTTTTGGACAGATGCTATACTCCGTAAAAAAAAATAAATGATTTATTAATCACATTCCATGGCTTTATTTTTTAAAGGAAAATGTTTCTTTATGGTGAAAAATAAACATTCACAAGGTATTATGTTAAAAAGCACTCTTTTCTTATCACTGGTAACAAATCAGGATTTTTTTTGTCAAAAAGCACATAATATCCTTATACTATTTTCAATATCATTTTCTTTCACTTTATCTTAATTGTAAAAAATAATTCCATCACAAAAACAGTGAAGAAAATAAAATGTACTAGTTTCCTGAAAAATGATTTTATCTCTTTTTACTAAAATAATATTTACACTTTGAGAAAAAGTGATATAATCTCAAAGTACCCAATCCCAATTTCCCCAAATTACCTGCATTTACTAGAATACAAGAGTTCCAATTCTAGACAATATAAAAATGTCCTTTCTCTGTCCCAGAATCCTTTGTTCTCCAATAGAATGAATATACTTGTGCATAAACACAGAAGAGCATGGCAAAAATGGATACTCACCTAGAGTGACTGCCATTAAAATGCTGGCCCCTGATGGGCTTTCCTATGAATTTTATTAAATGTCAATCAACTGCTTTTAAGGAAAAATAAACTCTAGGAAGAAAATGGACTTCCATTAATATGGAAAATTAGAGGCAGAAATACTGTTCAGGAATCCTTGGGTACTGACACTGCCTTTACCTTTAGATGTCAAATCTTTCTACAAACCTTTATCAGAAAACAAAATTTCCCTCTTTTATCTCTGACAGAATAGTATCAGTTATTTCTGACTTCCTTTGGGTGCTTTTGAATGTTGTTTTCTACTTTTTCAAACACTAACCACATTTTTTGGCTAGTTCATTAATTTTGTATATATCTAGCAATAAAAATTTCTTTCGCATCCTTTATTATTCTATTCTATAGGCATTTTTACTATACTTTCACCAAGGCATCAAATATCAAGCTTAATTTCTTGCATATCAATCTTAATTTTATATTTCTAGCAAGTAGTAATTAAAATTGTGCTATTTCATATTAATGACATTGCTTATGATACTTCTTCAGTAATTTCGTATTTATACTGAATGCTTTTCAAATTCTAGGTACCAATCTTACTGATTACTGAAATTGCTGTTACTGATTATATATTTTTCTGAATATTAAATATATTTTATGACAATTAAACACTCTTTGGTTATCAGCGTTTAACAAATTAAACATTCCTTAAAAAACGTTGCTATGAAAACAAAATTTAAAATAAACATAAAAACACCTACTAGAAATTTTCAAAAGCTACTAAAACCATCCTATCCAATACAAATTGCTTACCAACCTCAAAATTGTTTCAAAAAGCAAGTTTTTGGTAAATCAGGAAATTTGGTAAGTTCAGTAAATTAGTCATGCAACAAATTAGTCTTTTGGCAAAGTGATCTAAACCCACGATTCGAAAAACATTTCCTTAAACATTGATTATTAGTATTAGTAAGGTACTTTCAGCATGGAACATATGTTAACCCCAAGTATAAAAGTGCAGTGACAGTAAAAATTAGGCTTCTGAGATCTAGTGAGACCCTATTTTGCCCAGATAAAGTCATCTGTTCTGTTTCCCCCTGTATCAGTCCTGGAAACTAGACCTGAGCGGCCACTCTGTTTCTATTAAGTTCTTGTATGTTTAGCTATGTAAATTTGGAATTTAATTTAATCTTCCAATGGGGCAGTCTCTTGAAACAACAGACTAAAATATTATTCAAAATTAGCAAATAAGTTAGCATTTGGGGGAGGGGCCCTTTTTTTTTCCAGGAAGTCACATGATTTGGAATTCTTTCCTTTTAAACAGTAAATAGCAAAGATACCATCTCTCTAGCTTAAAGGCTCAAAAGCCTTGCTCAAAGTAGCCACTCAATCTTGCAATAAATATCTCTACTATAATTAGTTAATAATATAAAATAGCAAGAAAGAAGATGGTCAATATAAAGATATATCCAATACTTCTAACATTCTTCCAACTATTTTATCAAACATAGCAAACAGGCATAACAACCTTACCATAACTTTCCCTGATACTGTCTATGAAACAGCTCCAAGGCAGTCACAGACAGATAAAGAGAAAGGAGAATTCTTTCCAACAAATATTCAAATACCAACCATATGCAATACAAACTTAAAATCAAGTGCAGAAAACAGGTACATAGACAACTTTAATACAGGGGATAATTAGTCCTTAAGTCATTAAAACTTATCTGCCTAAGCCTAATTCCTCAGAGAAGCAAAAATGCAAATGTTTAATACCATAGGTTCAAAATTCTTTGACATACCTTCCATTGAGAGGTGGGGTCTATAATCTCTTTCCCTTGAATCTGAATTGGCTTGTGACTACTTCCAACAGTGGAATATGACAGAAGCAATACTCAGTGACTTCAGAGGCTAGAAAAGGTCATGCATCTGCCACCTGGACTTATTTTGACACTCACTCTGGAGGAAGTCATCCACCATGTAAGAAATCTCAGTACCCTGAAAATGACATGCTGGAGAGGACATACGTAGGCACTGCCAAGGGACAGCATCGTCAACTGCCAGCAATGTGAGTAAGCCATCATGGCTATCTAGCCCAGTTGAGCCTTGAAATGACTTCAACCCCAGCAGACAGCTGGCAGAGATCAGTATCTGACTGCAGCAATAGCATAAGACATCCCAAGCTTACAAATGTTCAGCCAAGCCCTTCCTGAATTCCTGAAAAAGGTTTCTATGTATAATACAAATTACTTGTACATTTGCAGAAAATATTCAAAATAGTATTAAATTCAAAACCTTTTCCAGGACTATTCCTTTTTCTTTATTTATTTTATCCCTTTTCATACAAAGCCTTTTCCATACTTTTTCTACCGCAGGATGCCCTCCCCCACCATATGCCTCAATCTTAATCATAAACTTCTTTCAAATTTCAGTTCAAGACAATTCTTTCAGGATAATTTCATGAACAATAGATAAAAACTTTCCCATTATCTAGAATTTTCCCAGCTCTATTACATAAAGTCTCTACTACACTATCTTTTATTTATTTGTATATCACTTCAAATTTATTCTCTTATTATTTAGTATATGGTCTATCTTCTAAGTTCCTTGAGAACTGAGGGTGCCATCTGTATCTGTAAGCAATTCACAAGTGCTGTGAGGATGCAAAAAACTTCAAATCTTAATAAAAGAATAGGTTCGCTAGAGGGCACCCTTCACCAAAAAGTAACCTCTACAAATCCAAGTATTTTTTTTTTATCACTGCATCAAAGTATGGTATGAATCGCATACTCAACCTAATTAATAACTAAGTACTATACTATGAAGTCAAACTAAAAATGATTTCACCCTTTTCTGAAGCTGCTTTATCCTGATATCTTATTGCTTTAATATAATGGCTAAAGATAGCAGAATGGAACCATAAACACCAAAAAATTCTCTGCTAATCCCAGGCTCCTATGGGGAAGTATGGACAAATTATCATATAGGGGAAGCGGGTGTGGCTCAGTGGACAGAGCCCCTGTTTACCATATGGGAGGCCCGGGTTCGCGTCCCGAGGCCTCCTTGTGAGGGCAGGCCGGCTCGCGCGGCACTGTGGGCTGATGCAGCAAGACCTCACAGCAAGGGGGAGATAAGCAGACACAGAGAAGACACGCAGCGAATGGACACAGCAGCACAAGCAGCAACGGGGGGGAGGGGATAAATAAAATAAAATAAAAATCTTTAAAAACAAACAAACAAAAAAAAATTATCATATAGGATAACCATTAAACATTACATAGTACATGACATAGAGTAGGCACTCAAATATTGAAAGAACACATATAAAAATAATTTTATAAAAGAACACCATAAAGTCAGTGTTTAAATGTTTTTCATTTACCTTCTCTATCAGCACTGGAAAATCTATAAACAGATGATTTTTACAATTTATTCATATTTGGTGTATCACATATGAGGTTAATGGCGTTTTTTAACCAACCTCTATACTATATAATGATAGCACATTATGGGGGGAAACATAAAAATTAATTTTTAAAGAAAAAGTAATTTTGGAGGTCCTGGAAAAGATATCATTATTAAAGTATATCCTGAAATAAAAACAAGAGCTTTACTAAACTGCAGAAAATATTCAAAATGAAAGCCAGAAAATGCAAGTGCACAAAAAGTAATGCTAAATCTACGTTTTTGGACATACAATGTACAAAGATATAAGTGGTAACAAGTACCAAAAAAAATGGTGGGGGGACAGAAGGGTATAGGAAAAGTATATGTGCATGGTATTGAAGCTGGTATCAAATTGAATGTGATAGTTATAGATTTAGGATGTTAAATTATAACCCTATGGTAACCACAAGAAAAACTGATGAAAAATATATCCAAATCAAAATGAGTAGGCACTCAATATGGTATATCACATGAAAGGAAACTGATTTTTAAAAAGTAGGGTTTAATGGAAGTCAGGAACAAAAAAGTTGTGACTTACAGCAAAACGGCAAAAGACCTGTTTTATCAGTAGTGACTTTAAATGTAAATGGATTCAGTTCTCTAGTCAAAAGGCAGAGATTGGCAGAACAGATAATAAAGCATGACCAAACTACATACTGTCTGCTGATACAAGTAGGATGACAGTGAAAGGATAGGGAAAAAAAAAAATAGACCATGCAAGTACTAACTAAAAGAGAGTTGGGGTAGCTATATTAATATCAGATAATATGAACTTTAAGTCAAAAACAGTTAGGAGGGACACAAATGGTCATTCATATTAATAAAGGGGGCAGAGCTCCAAAATATATGAAGCAAATACTGACAGATTTGAAGGGAGAAATTGACAGTTCTACATTAACAGTAGAAGACTTAAACACACCGCTTTCAATAATGGATAAAACATCTAGTCAGAAGATAACAAGGAACGATAGGACTTGAATAATACACTAAACCAATTAGACCTAACAGACATATATAGAACACTTCACCCAATGAAAATAGAATACACACTCTTCTCAAGTGCACATGGATCATTCTCCAGGATAGACCATATGTTAGTTCACAAAACAAGTCTCAATGAATTCAAAAATATTGAAATCATACAATGTATATTCTCCAACCACAATGGAATGAAGTTAGAAATAATAACAGAGGGAAAAGGGAAAATTAAACAACATACTCTTAAACTACCAATGGGTTAAAGAGGAAATCAGAAGGAAAATTAGGAACTATCTTGAGGCAAATGAAAATGAAAACATAACATTCCAAAAGCTAAGGGATGCAGGGAAGATAGTGCTGAGAGGGAAATTTATAGCTCTAAATGTTTACATAAAAAGGTCAAATCAGAGACCTAATCTCAAAAATGAAAGAACTAGAAAAAGAAGATCAAACTAAACCCAAAGCAAGCAGAAGGAAGGAAATAACAAAAATTAAAGTGGAAATAAATGAAATAGGAAAAAAAAAAAAAATAGAATAAACAAAAACAAAAGTTGGGTTCTTTGAAAAGATCAACAACATTGACAAACCTTTAGCTAGACTGACAAAGGAAGAGAGGATACAAATTTAAAAAATCAGAAATGAAAAGGACATTACTACCGACCCCACTGAAATAAAAGGAACTATAAGAGGATACTGTGAACAACTGTATGCCAATAAATTAAATGACTTATGTGAAATGGACAAATTCGTAGAAACATACAAACTACCTACATCAACTCAAGAAGAAATAGAAGATCTCAACAAACCAATTACTAGTAAAGGGATTGAATCAGTAATCAAAAACCTCCCAACAAAGAAAAACCCAGGACCAAAAAGCTTCACAGAGGAACCCTACCTAACATTCCAAGAAGAATTAATTCCTATTCTGTGCAAACTCTTCCAAAAATTTGATGAGGGAACACTCCCTAACTCATTCTACAAAGCCAACATCACCCTCATACCAAAGCCAGAAAAAGATGCCACAAGAAAACTACACTGCGAATATTCTCGCTGTTCTGATTTTGTGATAATCAGGGTAGGCTAAACATTAGCTATATTAGAAACCATGCATGTGTCCCCAGACCTAGTTTTTCTCCCTAGGTCTGGTTTTTAGAATGCTGGTGATAAACTAAGCCTGATTTATTATATGACCATCCTGTATGAGAAAAGACTGTAACTTTGGGTATCTTTGGTCAACCTTAAGAGATACAGCAGGGGGACAGATGTGGCTCGGGTGGTTGGGCGTCTGACTCCCATAGGGAGGGACCTGGGTTTGACCCCCGGGACCTCCCGGTAAAAATTTAAAAAAGAAAAATATAGAAGGCGCGTGGGCCACTAGGCCCCGTGTGCGGGTGAGCCGCCAGGCCCCGCGAGCGGGTGAGCCACCAGGTCCCGGCGAAAGGGTGAGCCGCCAGGCCCCACAAGCCACGCAAGAAGATGATGACGTAACAGGAGAGTGACACAAAGGAGAGCCAAGATGAGACACACCGAAAAACCAGGAACTAAGGTGGCGCAGGCAGTAGTAGGATGTCCCTCTCCCACATCGGAGGTTCTGAGGATCGAATACCAGTGAAGACAGGAGGAGAAGGATGAGAAGAGAGGGCAGGAAACGGACACAGAGAGTTCCCCAGCGAATGGACACAGAAGCAGCAAAAACGGGGCTGGGGGGGGGTGTAAAAATGAATAAAAGTAAATAAATCCTTAAAAAACTGTATAGGGGAGGAAGATTCAGACTATTGTTAGTAGTAATACTTTGATGATGCTCTTTCATGATTTGTTAACAAATGATTCATAGCAATGCAAGATGTTTGGGGGGGGGTGGTGATGTGTGGGAGCCCTGTATGATGTTATGCATAGTTGTTTTGTAAGATCACAATGTTTACTGAACACTTATAGTTTATGTATGTTCATGTATGAATGATATACTTCAATAAATTGTTTAAAAAAGAAAAAACAAAACTACAAACCAATATCTCTTATGAAAATATCTGCAAAAAGTCTCAACAAAATACAAGCAAACTGAATCCAACATCATATTAAAACAATTAGACACCATGATCAAGTAGGATTGATCTCTGGTATTCAAGGTTGGTTCAACTTAAGAAAAGCAATTAGTGTAATATACCACATTAAAAGAATGAAAAAAACAAAACCATGTGATCATCTTATCGATGCAGAAACGGCATCTGACAATATACAGCACCCTTTCTTAATAAAAACACTTAGAAAACTAGGAATAGAAGGAAACTCCCTCAACATGGTAAAGGGCACATATGAAAAGCAACAGCTAACATCCAACTTAATGGTGGAAGACTAAAAGCTTTCCCTCTAAGATCAGGAACACTGTCACCACTGTTATTCAACATGTACTGGAAGTTCTTGCCAGAGCAATTAGGCAAGAAAAAGAAATAAAAGGCATCAAAATTGGAAAGGAAGAAGTTAAACTTTCCCTACTTGCAGATGACATGAACCTATATATAGAAAATCCTGAAAAATCTACAACAAAGCTTCTAGATCTAATAAATGAATTCAGCATAGTGGAAGGGTACAAGATCAACACCCCAAAATTAGTAGTGTTTCTATACACAAACTACAATCAGAAGAAGAAATCAAGAAAAAAAAAAAGATAGCATTCGTAATAGCAACTAAAAGAATCAAATATCTAGGAATAAATCTAACCAAGGATGTAAAGGATTTGTACATAGAAAACTACAAAACATTGCCAAAAGAAATTAAGACTTAAATAAATTGAAGAATATGTCATGTTCATGGATTGGAAGACTAAATATCATTAAGATGCCAATACTACCCAAAGCAATTTATAGATTCAATGCAATCCCAATAAAAATTCTAACAACTTTCTTCACAAAAACGGAAAGGCCAATCATCAAATTTATATGGAAGGGTATGGGGCTCCAAACAGCCAAAGCCATCTTGAAAAAGAAGAATGAACTTGGAAGACTCACATGTCTTGATCTTAAAATTTATTACAAAGCCACATTAATCAAAACAGCATGGTACTGACACAAGGAAAGATATATAGACCAATGGAATCTAACCGAAACCTCAGAAATCAAACCTCACATTTATGGCCTGATTTTTGACAAGGGAGCAAAGACCATTCAATTGGGAAAGAATCATCTCTTCAACAAATGGTGCTGGGAAAACTAGATCTTGATTTGCAAAAAAAAAAAAAAGGAGGCTCCTCCTCACACCATATACAAAAATCAAAATGGATCAAAGAGGGAAGCGGGTGTGGCTCAATGGATAGAGCTCCCGTTTACCACATGGGAGGCCCCGGGTTTGCTTCCCGGGGCCTCCTTGTGAGGGCAGGCCGGCCGGCCGGCACAGTGGGCTGATGCAGCAAGACCTCACAGCAGGAAGCGGGTGTGGCTCAATCGATAGAGCCCCCGTTTACCATGCGGAAGGCCCCGGGTTCGCTTCCCAGGGCCTCCTTGTGAGAGCAGGCCGGCTGCGCGGCGCGGTGGGCTGATGCAGCAGGACCTCACAGCAAGGGGGAGATAAGCAGACACAGAAGAAACACACAGCGAATGGACACAGAAAAACACAAGCAGCAAGGGGGGATAAATAAATAAATAAATAAATCTTTAAAAAA
>JAQZBX010072837.1:0-15009 GCA_029593785.1 Cabassous unicinctus | reverse complement strand
GCCTCAGTCTCCTCCTCTGTAAAATAGGGACAACAACTCCTACCTATCAGAGTTTTTGTCGGCATTTAGCACAGTGCCAGGCACCTGGTGGGAGTTCTCTGAAATGCAGCTATTTGTTATCATCATCAGAGCGGAGCCCCAACTAACCAACTCAAATGGCACCCCCTCCAGGAAGCCTGCCCTTATCTCCACTCTCCCCTTCCCCCAGGCTGGATGTGACCATTCCCCTGATCCCCCTGGCAGCCATTTTTTTTAAAACATTCTTTTTTTTTTTAGATTTTATTTATTGATTTTTTTCTCCTCACCACCTCATTGTTTGCACTTGCTGGGTGCTGTCTTTAGGAGGCACCAGGAAATGAACCCAGGACCTCTGATGTGGGAGGGAGGAGCCCAATCACTTGAGCCACCTCCATTCCCTGCTTTGTTGTGTCTCTCATTATGTTTTACTTCTGGTGTTTCTTGTTGCGTCATTTTGTTGCGTCAGCTCGCTGTGCCTGCCCGTCACGCCAGCTCACTGTCTTCTTTAGGAGGCACCAGGAACAGAACCACGGACCTCCCATGTGGTAGGCGGGGGCTCAGTTGCCTGAGTCACATCCGCTTCCCCCTGGCAGCCTTTGAGCATCTTCGAGCTGGTGCGTATGTGAGGGGCTTCTCCCCACCCCACCCCCAGGCTCTATGGCCTGGGAGAGGCACCTGGGGCCGCTCCTCTGTGAATGTCAATGCCCACCCCCACCCCCACCATAGAGAAGGATGTGCTCAGGGATTAGTGCATGAATTAAGAACACCGGACAAAGCGTCCAGAAAGCTGAGCGGGGGCTTTGTGCATGTCAGTGACTAGCTGGCTCACCTTGGGCCTCTGTTTCCTCTTCCAGGAAGAGGGAAGGCTCATCCTCCCACCCCCACATTCCCTGTTCCATGCTGCTGTGAGTCTCTAAGGAGCCAAGAGGAGTGAAAGTTTTGGAAAGGAGCAAAGCCCTGTGAGAGCCACGTTCCCCTGCAGCAGGCCCCATCCTGCAAATCCTTCCTCCCCTCTCCTCTTGGACAGCCTCATATGCTAACCCCTGCTCAGACTTTTATGGGGCTCTCCTTTGTGGGGAGTTTGAGGCCTGGTTTCTCCCTGCCAGAGTGGCAACTCCTGCATTCCGCTGTCCTCCTCCTAGTCCTCATTAGTAAACCCTCAGCCTCCTGCTGTGGGTTTGAGTTTCACCAGCCTGAGCATCCTCACACAACGTGATGAAGGCGGTGGCTCGCCAGTTACCTGCAGCATCTCCTCCCTGAGTGTGTGACTAGGCCAGCCCTTCCCCACCCCTGGAAGGAAAGCAGAGGCCACCCTGCACCCCCCCACAGCCAGTGCTTACCCCTCCTTGGGGTTCAGCCGGGCGGCCCAGCAGCAGCAGGCGCAGCAGACGATGCCCAGGAGCAGCAGCAGAGGCACGAGGATGCCCGCCACGAGGGCAGCGTTCCGACCGTGAAGGCCTGGGGAGGCGGGAGGTGGGCTGGGTTAGGGTCTTGTGCTCCCCGCACAGCAGGTCTCATCTTTAGCTCTGAGTGGCCCCCTCCCCAGAGTCCTCCCCCTTCCCTGAGAGGTGTAGACTCTGCTCCACCTGAAGGCCCCCTCCTCCAGGAAGCCTCTCTGCTGCACTTTCTCCTCTGAGGGTCCCTGGCCTAACCCACAGTTGTCCCCAATTCTCCTGCCTGATGCACATACCAATGTCCAGCCTCCCCCGACCCCCTGTTCATTTCCTGGGCTCTAGCCTGGTTTCTCAGGGACAGGAGCTCTGTCACAGCCTCAGGGTGCCCCAAAGCATACATCATCCACACACACAGAATGTCTCCAAAGCAGGCCCAGCCTCCCAGGCAATTGACGGGCACCTGGAGCCCATGTCAAGAGCCAGTCTCTCCGTGGTCACCACACCCCACACACTTCCTCCACCTTACCCAGCTGGCAGGCCCCAGAGACAGGGTGGCAGGGACCCTCTGGGCATTGGCAGGGAACTGAGCAGTTGACTCCATGGAAGCCAAAAGGGCAGGATGTGTTGCAGCTGTGGGGTGACAAGGAAAGGCAGGCCAAAGGCTGGGTGGGCAGGGAAGAAGGGAAGAAGGGAGGATAGGTTTCTGGGCACTACTTGCTACCTGCTGCCCTGGATGATGCCTAAACAGACCCCTCTGATCCCTGACCGTATTCCAAGTACCCCTGGCAGTGTTTGGGAGACACTCTCAGCCCCTAAGCCCATTTCCAGGGAGACCACCCCCAAGCTGCTCCCTGGCCCCCAACTCCCAATGTGTAACCCTTGGGGCAGGGTTCACCTCCAACACCCTCATCCCCTAGCCCACCCAGCACGAACGTCCTGGGCCTCTGTCCTCTCCTCTGTCAAAGGAAGGTCTCTTCCGCTGACATTGCATTCTGTCCTAAAGATGGAAAACCTGACCAGAGACACTACAGACTTAGGGAAACAACAACAGGGCTTGAAGGCCTGCCCCTAAACATGCTCCCCATCTAGTTAGAGTAAGCATCGCCCCTGACTCTCCTTTGGAAGAGGCACCCCCGCCCCCCACCAAGGGAGGAATAACTTCTCAGGAGCACATTGGGTGGGAATCTGGAAGGTGGAAAGGCCTGGGAAGGGGAGTTCAGGAACTGGACTGCAGAGGCCTGACCCAGGCCCCTGTGCTCCCCCATGCAGGGTACTCACCTGGGCCCCCAGTACCCAGCATGGCAGGCACATTCCCCAGTCACAGCATCGCAGGTGCCCTGAACACAGGTGGGGCAGGTAAAGCCGCAGCCCTCCCCAAAGGTGCCAAGAGGGCAGGGATCTTCACACCTGGGGTGAAGCAAGACTCAGGGAATGGGAGGACAAGGCAGGCCTGGTTCCCCCAGGGGGACCCTGTTCATTTCCCCCCATGCTCCTGGACTCCAGGACCCCACTGGCTCCTCCTCAGCAATGAAGCTCAGGTGCAAATGGAGCCTTGAACCTGGGGCCAAACCCAGTGGAAGACAGACTACAGATCCCTGAAAGGGAAAGAGGCAGCCCGATGGGGAAGCTGGAAGTTCCTGCCCAGGGCCTCCTCAGCACCCATCTGTCTCTTCTGCCTTGCCAGGGAGGCAGGCACCAGAGAACTGTGTGTGTGTGTGTGTGTGTGGGCAGGGAGGGAGGGTCCCAGAGGAAGCAGCCATGGTGGGATCCTGAAAAAGTACACCTCTCCCTGAGCAGGCCCGCCCCCTTACCTGGGCCCCAGCCAGCCGGGGTCACAACGCTGACAGTGTCCAGTGTCTGGCTGACAGGCCACCCCAAGCCAGCAACGGGGGCACTGCTGACTGCAGCTGTCACCAAAGGTGCCAGGTGGGCAGGGCTGGTGGCACTGGGTCCCGTTCCAGCCTGGCTCGCAGGACCCACAGGTACCGGTGTCTGGAGAGCACAGCTCATTCTGCTTGCAGTGGCCACAGCTGGGAAGGGAAGGGGTTCAGGGGAGCATCGAGGGTGGATGAACAGAGTGCCAACCCCCTCCAACTTGCGTGCCCATTCAGGCCTTCAGGGTCACTGGAGAGCATCCAGGTCCCTTCTGGGTCACTTAGGCATGTTTGAGCCTCAGTTTCCCCATGTTGTACAATGAAGAGACTGGCCAGGTGATCTCTGGGGGCTCATGTAGGATTCCATCCACCTCCTAATCCCCCAGTCTGACCTGTCCTGCCCAGGTTCCTAGGGACACCAGTGCAACCAGCTCAGTCAGGGCAGCCAAGTCACCCACCCCACCTCAGCTTCCCTTATGTTCAGCTTTCCCCTCCCATCCCCTTTCCCTTCTTCCCTTCCACGTGTGCCTGAGGGCTGTGATGAATGGGATGAAATATTTTAGCTTCTACAACATAGCATGAAAATGCATAAACATAAAAACATAAATGTTTGTTTTCACCATTATTTTTTCAAGTTTGCCTTATCTTAATTTCTCATTGATGCTCAATAGCAAGGTGCAGTTTCTCCCCCGCCCCCAATACTTAATTATCTTGTAGGGTGGGGTGGGGGAAGTTCATAAAATCAATTTAGAGGATACTGATCAGCATTTTAAAAAAAGAGAAATAAATGGCATAGAAAACGTTACAGTGTATCATATTTAAAACTTGTTAAAGTGTCATTTCAGTTATATATATGTGTGTGTATGTGTGTGTGCCTTAGGTGATGGTGTAAAATGTTTTTCTTATAGTAGGTGGAGCCTGTCAAAGTTTGAAAGCCCCTGAGTCTTAAAGTGACCCTGCAATCATTTATTTCTTTTTGTCTCGTGATTCATTTTTTAAATCTAAGTATGGTGTGCTAGAGTGTTTGTTTTTTTACTTTATTTCGTACATTTAATAATTGAAAATATAAACAATTAAAGACTAAAGAGTAAACACAAATTAATATATACATTTTTCAATTAAATGTAATGGATACATATAGTTTTTGTTTTGTTTTTGTTTTTGCTTTTGCTTTTTGTTTAATCGTAATAGAGTGAATGAGGCAGGGCGGGGCTGGACCAAGGGGCATCGAGGATTTTTTTCTTTCACCCCTGCCTTGTGTATTTTTATGGAGAATGCCAGGTAACCCTATCCCTCTCCCGCCCTTACCTTTCTCTTTTTCCCTTCCCCTCCTGTATCCCTCCTCCCCTCCCTTCTCTCTCATCGTCCCCCTTCACCTCTCTCCTCCTATTCCCTCCTCCCTTCTCTTCCCTCTCCCCGCCGCCGCCCCCCCCATCCTCACTCCTCCCGCAGCCGCCGCCCTCCCAGGCGCCGCGCCGGGGCTCACCTGTCCTTGCACTGCGCCCCGTAGGTGCCCGCGGGGCAAGACTGCTCGCAGCGCGCGCCGCGGAAGCCTGGCGGGCAGGCGCACTGGCCGGAGGCAGCGTGGCAGCGGCCGCGCACGCACTGGCACTGCTGCCCACACTCGAGGCCCCACCAGCCCGGCCGGCAGGCGCAGCGGCCCGACTCCTGCGCGCACGGCGAGCCGTTGCAGGCGCAGCGGAAGCTGCAGCGGCGGCCCCACCAGCCCGGCTGGCACAGGCAGGCGCCCGTGGCCGGGTCGCAGCGCGCCGCCGCGGGGTGGCATTGGCACTGGCGGCGGCACGTGGGCGTCCACCAGCCGGGCTCGCAGCGGCACACGCCCGTCGCCGGGTCGCAGCGCCCGTGGGGGCCGCAGGCGCACGCGAACTCGCAGCGGCCGCCCCAGCGGTCGGCGTGGCAGTGGCACACACCCGTGGCCGGCTCGCACTGGCCGTGCGGGTGGCAGGCACAGCTCTGACGGCAGTCGGGGCCCCAGTACTGGCCCGGGCAGCCTGCGGGGGACGAGGGGGAGTCAGGGGGCTCAGGGTGCGGCCTGGATCTGCGTCCCACCTCCACCCTCACCCCGATCCACAAGGAAAGGGGGCGCCGGGCCCGCCCTCCAACCGCAGGGGCAGAACCCTGGAACGCCGGCAGCCTGTCCTCCAGGCTCGCAGCTTACTTCCTGCCCCAGACGGTGAACTACGAAAACTCTTAGCAGAGGCCCTGCCTCACACTTCACACTCCGGAACACACCCAGAGATCCAGAGTGGGAAAGGGGCTTGCCCAGAATCTCAAGGAGGTGGGTGGGGCTTGCTTCCCCCCCCACACACCGGACTGGAGGGGCGCTGGGCCTTCCTCCGGACTCCAGGTCTGGATGCTGCCCACCAGGCTCGCAGAAGCAGCCACATTTCCTCTGGTGTCTCCTCCCAGTGATTGGTGGGGGCTGCCGGCTGCCTGCCCACCACCCCTCTCTCCCATGCCCTTCTTTCTGCTAGAGAGGGCAGCCACCTCTGCCCACCCTCCAACATCCAAAGTGCATTAAGTGTGTGTGTTGGGGGGGAGGGTTGTCCGAGGAGGAATGCATCCATTTTGAAATTAACAGGGATCACAGTCACCTTTTCTGAGAAGTTGGAAAGGAAGGGGAAGGGCCCAGAACTGAATCTGGTAGGCAGGGCTTTGTGGACATGAGTGCAGACCAGCTGAGTCAGGGCACCTCCGGGGGTGCATCACTTCCCACCTCTGGGCCTCGATTTCCTCAGGGAATCCTCAGGGATTCTGGTCCTGCTATTCTAAGGTTACACTGCTGCCTGCTTAGCTCCCTCCTACCCAGTTCTGCCCAGCAACTTCATCCTCCAGAGACTCACGGGAACTGCACTGGGCCCCGAAGAATCCAGGTTTGCATCGACAGAGGCCTGGCTTTACGCAGACTTCGTCCTTCTGGCAGATGTCCAGCCCCTCACAGATGGCTGAAAAACACCCCACTCAGATCAGGAGACTGGGGCACGACCAGGGGTCACCCCTGCCCCTCTCACTGGTTCCTAGGGTTCTGCCCCCTCAAGAACCGCCCCCTCGGGGCTGGATTTGTGTGCCACAGGGACCCTGGTCTGGGGCTTAGGAGGGGAACTAGGCCCCAGGAGGGAAGGGAGGCAGGGTCACTGGGCTATGGTCTCCCCTCTCCTCCTGGCTACTCACGGATGGTGCATTCTTGATCTTTCTGCCTCCAGCCCGGGCAGCACTGGAGCTCAGCAGAGGGGCTGTGGGGCAGAGAGCGGTCAGCCTGGGGGCAGCCTGGCCCCGGAGGGTGGGTCACTGTCTCTGGCTGAGGTGTGGGAGTCTGCCTCAGCCCCACCAGGGAGCCTACCTGAGTGTCAAAGTCCCAGTGTCCCCAACCACTTCCCTTTCTTCCCCTGGCCTTCCACACACCTGCCCTGACAATCCACCACCCTCCAAGCTACCCCCCAAATCCCTCTTCAGGCCCATGTTCTCTCCCCCCATGTCCTCCTTACCCCCATTACCTTAGCACTAGTCTAGCCCCCCCATCCAACTCCCACAAGACCCACCTGCTGGCCATACAGACGTGCTGCCCATTGGGGTCCAGCTTGGACCCCTGAGCCCCCCGAGTCCAGAGCAGCAGCAGCGGGAGCAGCAGCCCCAGCCCCATGGCAGCCAGTGCAGCAGGAGGGCTTGGGTTGGTCTGGCCCCTACAGCTCCCAACCCCCTCCCTGCTTCCTCCCAAGGCTTTTCCTGAGGAAACCAGGCCGGAGGGGCGGGCTGCCATGAGGCCCCTCCCTGAGAGGGCTGGCGGGTGCTGGGAAGACCAGACACCAGAGAAATGAAAGGGAAAGAAGGCAGATGGCAAGGACTGAGTGAGGGCTTAAGGGGCTGGTCTTAGCCTGAAGGGGTCAAGAAACTGGAAGAAGGAAGTTGCAGGCTCCTGGGGACTGGGGACAGGAGAAGAGGGTGGGTGGGGTGACGGGGGAGCCAATGGGGGAGCCCCAGCTATTAGCAAGGGCAGCTAGGGCTAGGAGACGCCTCCCCACCCAGTGACCCACCAAAGACACCCTGTGAGAAAACCTCAGCCTGCCATGGATCCTGGCAGGGCCCAGGGGGGTGGGGGCAGATGACTGACAAACAGACACGGAGCACTTTCTGGGTATTACGGGCAGGTGCTTTATTAATAACATTAGTTCAGTCCATCCACACAAACCCCTGGGAAATCAATTCTCTGTTTCATAGATGGGGAAACTGAGACTCAGAGATGTAGTGCTTTTATCTGGCCCTGAAGGCTTGGTACAGAGATGTAGGGGGCAGCCTGAGCACCCCGGTCCAGCCTTGACTCAAGCGAGGATTGGGTAAGAGCCCTGGGGAGGGTTGTCTTCATTTGAGGTCACATACCCACCCATAGCCAGAGCCCAAAGTCAGGCCTCTGGGGCAACTTTGAGCCCCTAGACAAAGCCATTCATGGAAAGCAGAGCAGGGCCGGTCAGGAGCTGGGGGTCATGGTGCTGCCCACAGGCTGCAGGTGAGCTTGCTGTAGGGCCTCCTCTTCTGCCCCTGGCTCGCTAGGACTGAGGCTGCTGGTCCCAGCTTCAGGGGCCTCTGCTTCACCTCGATACCACAGGCCAAAGCTGGGGGAAGAGCCAAGAGGTGCTCTAAGCCTGAAGCCAGAGAAGTCTAGGATATGGGCTAAAGGTGAAGGGGTGGTGGTGGTGAGAAAATGGGGTACAGAGGGAAGAAAAGGCAGCATGAGGTTGTGAGGAGGTGAGGGGGCCTAGGGATGGAGAAGCAGGAGGCGCGGGGCATGCCCAGCACTTAGGACAGTAGGGTGAGCTTTGCTGGAGTGAGCAGAACCCAGGTGGGGCCCCTCCTCCACACCCACCATCCCTTCCCCCTCTTGTCCTTTCCCTTCCCCCAACATACAAACTCTGTATTCTGGACTCAGGGGGTCGGGGGTGGTCTCCCTTATCGCTGGGAAGCAGGAGCCATGAGCCATCCTCATCATCACTAAGACAGAGGAGAGAGGACACGTGAGGGCCATTTATCAAGGCTCTGAGGGACGAGACCCAGCTCCCATTTGGCCTTCTGCACAGCCCCTAGGAGCAGGCAGGAGAGGACAGGGTGGCTGCAGGGTCCCTGGAGACACTGAGGAAATGAAGAACTTCTTGAGGCTTTTGTTTTATAGCCTGACAGACAGTAGACCCCTGACAAGGCTGCAGCTGTAGTCTCATACGTCTGAGGACAAATGGATACAGCCAAGGCAGGAAACCAAAAAAATGAATGCAAAGAAACAGCATTGGCAAGTTTCTTCAGCAGGATGTATAGCAAACAGGGCAGCTGGCAGCAGCACTGGTTCCCAAAAGAAGGATGGCATGCTCAGTAGAACAAACAGAATAGTAAAATCAGAGACTAATGAGTCCAGAGTGGCAGGCTCAGCAGGGAGGTGACCAGGCCGGAGTGGCAGGCTTGGGGTGACCAGCCAGAGTGGCAGGCTCAGCAGGGCAGGCTGGACAGCAGGCTTAGGTGACCAGGCCGGTTAGCAGGTGCAAAGGTGACCAGGCTGGGTCAGCAGGCTCAGCAGGGCAGGCTGGACAGCAGGCTTAGGTGACCAGGCCGGTTAGCAGGTGCAAAGGTGACCAGGCTGGGTCAGCAGGCTCAGCAGGGCAGGATGGACAGCAGGCTCAAGGGATGTCTAGGCTGGTTCAGGGAATGATCAGGCTAGATCATCAGACTCAGCAGAACCAGGGAGGGAGGTCTGACTCGGTGCAGATGGGGGCAGAGACTCACCTGCTCTCTGGTTCCTCTGGGGTCCCTAACATCTTGGCTTTGATCTTCTTCCTCTGCTTCCTGACAGCCACCTTCATGGCTTCAAGCAGAAGCCCGGGGACCCTGTGGTCTGTGAGCAGCTCCCTACAGGGGAGAGGGGGTGCAGAGGAAAGTGGTGGGGATTGACCTGCCAACAGTAGGTCTCACCCCAAGCACCTGTGCATGTTGTTCCCCTCTTTTGATATGCCCTGCCTTGCCAACACCCCTCATACCTTAGCTTAGGTGTCACCCCTCCTAAGAATACTTGCCTGATGGATGCTGCTGTGGGTCCCCATGGCCCTGTGCCCCACCCCTCTGCCCTATTGGGAAGAAGCTCTGAGATAGAGACTGTGCCATTTACGTCTTCCCAGTGCCCAGCACAGTGCCTGGCACATGTCACTGTGGATATTTGTGAATAGAGTGATGTGAGCAGAGTTCCTTCAGCTCTGCAGCCCCTGCCCAGGACCCTCACCGCTGGAAGTAGGCCAGCTCCTCCTTCAGCAGGAACACGTTGGCTTTAAGCTCATTCCGCTCCTGAAGGATCTGCCCAAGCTCCTCTCGACTGAAGCCGCACTGTCTTACCTCCGGGGGGCGCCCTGGCTGCTGCCCAGGCTCCGCCTGCGGAAGGACAAGCTGGGTCAGAGCGCCACCTTGCTAGCGCCTCCCTGCCCCAGGGACAACGCAGGAACGCCAGGGTTAGTGACTGGCAGGGAGACTTGGGGGGCGAGGGTGGTACAATAGATGACAGACCAGTGCTCGGGCTGAGAGCGGGACCGCGGCTGGCTGGGGGTGCACACTTCCAACTTCCCGGTGGACCTGCTATGCAGCACAGCGAACCCTTCCCGAGTGCCAAGTGCCAGGCGCTGTGAATCCTGGACACTCACCGGGTCCTCCGGGGTCCCCGGGGCTCCTGCCTCCCACACCGGCTCTGGCTCCAGCTGGAGTGCTCCTTGGCGCTCCAGCTCCAGCTCCCTCTCCCTCTCGCGGTCGCGCGCAGCGCGCAGCTGAGTCTGCACGGCGGCTAACTTGTGCCGCAGCTCCGCGTTCACCAGCAGGAGGCGCTGCAGCTGTTCCTGTAACTGGGGACAGGGCAAGGAGCGGGGCTGGTGGGCGGGGCGCCGAGGGACGGAGGGAGCCCCGCCCCGCGCCCGTCGCCCCGCCCTCACCGCCTCGGCCTCCTGGCTGCGCTGCAGCAGGTCGCGGTTGTGCGCTCGGAGTTCGTCGCGCTGTCGGTCAGTCACCTCCTTGAGCTGCCGCAGCAGAGCGCGTTCCTCTGGGGAAGGGGACGTTCTTAGCAGCGGCCCGAGGGAGGAAACCCTCGACAGCCCCCAACCCCGCCCTGGGCCTGGCCAGGTTTGGCGCTCACCCTGTGGTCCCGAGCGCAGCTCCCGGCGGAGGTGCTCGTTCTCCTCCCGCAGCTGTCGCAGCTCCAGTTCCGCCTGCTGCGCCGAGACCTGCAGCTGGAGAGGCCCGGGTCTCAGAGCTAGGCCCCGGCTGGCCCCGCGGGTGGCGAGGGGAGAGGGCAGTGGCTCACCGAGTCCGGTGCGGGCCCCACCGCAGCCTGTTCCAGGAGCTCCAGCGCCCGCACCACGAGCGGCACCAGCCCCGCTGCCGCCTCCGGCCCGAAGCGGCGCGCCAGCCCTTGCAGCTCAGCGCCCAGGGCCCCTGCTAGATGGTACACGAGCTCCGCGGCTGTTCCCGACCCCGAGGCCGCTCGAGGCCCCCAGCCGTGCCACCCAGGCGCCGCCTTCCTGGGCTCCATGTCATCTGCGGCCTCCCCCAAGCCCCCCAAACTGGGGCAGGAAAAAGCCTAACAATTGGCGGCCCAGGAAGCAGTTTAGGGTTCCAAGGGCGGGGTAGAAGTGGCAGGGGGAGGAGCTATTAGGGGAAGCAGTGTTATTAGGCCCCCTGAGCCTTGTCCAGGTCATCCCTCAAGGTCACAGCCAGGCGTCTAAATGCCTCCGGCCAGGCGTCCGGTGCAGAGGCTTAGGGCTGTGAATGGGCACTTCGGTCAAGCCCTCCACCCAGCGCCCAGGCCAGGCTCCGCCCAGTGTCATGGGGCCGACTAGGCTGCCAAGTACTCCCGGCTCGGTGAAGGGTAGGGCCTTCACTGGCCTCTGCTGGAGATAGCCAAATGGTACATTGGTGTGCCTGATTCCAGGAGTGACATGGAAAGCTTACCAAGGATCCCACAGCTGCAGGCCACAAGCCACACAGCAACCAGATTCAGAAAATGGCAACTGCTCTAAGTTAGGTTGGAATGTGGTCAGGGCAGCAGGAGTATGAAAGTACAACGCCACCTCGGTTTCTGAGGCTAGGGGATATCTAACCCCACAGCCCCTGACAAGGGACCTCTGGCCCCCTTAAGGCTGAGCTTCGCACCTGCTGTGGGAGCCCAGCCTCCCACCATCCATCCCTACACCCAGAATTTGAGCTCAGGCAACAAAAAAAAAAAGCAAAACTCATTTATACAAAATTTATTGTTACATTTTGTTCAGGATTACAAGCCACCAAGAGGTCGACAACACAAAAACATGCACAAAATAGAGGGAAAAGGGGCCAAGCTGCTGAATGTCACCAGCTTGTCTGTGGGGGCTAAAAGGCTCCAGCTTTTGGGGGGGTTCTGAAGCAGGAGCAGGTGAGGAAACATCTAGGCATAGAGGTCCTCGCGGTCTGCAGAGTAGACTTCACCCTCCTGCAGGAGGGCAAAGTTGAGGAAGTGGGAGGGTCTGTGTACCTCATGGTAGAATTCTTTGGGGTTTGCCAGCTGTAACTCATACTTCATGTTGGGATCATGCCGGACACCTTGGGATAGAAGGAAACACCAAATGTTGACAACGGGTCTAAGGGGTCCACCTGCCTCATCTAACCTGGCTACCACGCAGCCAGCACCAGACCCCAAGTACTAAGGGTGATGGCCTAACCCCATCCCCACTTCCTTCTGCTCCCTCCACCCATATACAAAACCCCACCCTTTGCCCAAGACATGCCCCTCACCCATAAAGTTGTAGTTCCATGAAGACTGAGCAGGGACCATAAAGAAGCCAAGGAAGCGGTCAGACAGCAGCATCTGGACCCTCTCATAGTGTGAAGGCAGGTAGCCCTTGGGGTTGTTGCCTTTGTCTGTGTTCTGGCGGCCCCATTCGTAGCCACTGGGGGTCAGCTTGTAGGCCGTCAGTGTGCAGGAGCCTGGTGTGAAGCTAGGGGAGGGATAAGGACAGAGTCAGAGCTCAGGCCACCATCTGGGTCCTGGCCTGCAATGCCTGCCCCATCACACCTCCTCCCCAGGGGCCCAAGCCCACCTGCAGGTGATGATAATGGTCTTCTCACCATCCCAAGATGGGTTGTCAGCCATGATCTTGGCATGGGTGGTGACATCTTGGGGTGACAGCTGGGGCGACTCATTGGGCTGAGTGTGGATCCAACCTAAGGGCTCCATCTCCTATAGGCAAAAAGCCGTAAAGAGCTGCTTAGAATCCCCTCTGCAGGCAGCAATTCCCACCTGTGAGAGGAACAGGCCTGCTTCCTCTCTGCCACTGTGACAGTTGCCCCACACCCCAAGGTATACCATCACCATTTACCTTGAGATACTCATGCTGCGGGAGCTGGCCAGGCAGGTGCACAGTCTGATGAGTGCCCCACTGCGGCACCATCACGATGCAGCGGATCTCCTTCACCTGAGGGTTGTCTGGTGGGCTCACCCCATACAGGTAACCCGCAATCTGGAGATGACCGGGTCAGGAGACAAAATTATTCTTAGTGCTAGCCCAGAATCTAGATGCTGGCTGTCAGGCCTATGCTTCCATCCCATGTGAGCCCCAAGAACAAGGACAGTGTTTCTCAAACTATGTTCAGAACCTCCTACACTGGATTCACCTAGTGTGCTTGTTAAAAATGTTAAACATGGACCTTAGCTCAGACTCACCAAATCTGAATTTTCTGAGGGATGCAGGATCAGCACTCACTATTCACAAGCTATACAACTGATTTTTTAAAATTTCCTTAAATATAGTATATGTAAAGAAATAGTACACACAAGCATATAGCTTAATGAATATTCACAAGCTGAATACATTTGTAAACAGCACTAGTGGTATTTTTAATTTTACATCGCCATCAATCAGTAAGAGTACCTGTTTCCTATAAGCTCACCCACACAGGATATTAACAATCTTTTCAAACTAGCCAATCTGATGGCTACAAAATGGTGTTTCATAAAACATGCAATCCTTTTTCTGAACTACCTTTTCATATTCTTTGCCCATTCTTCTTCCCCCCACCCCCTTTTTTTTAGGAGGTACCAGGGATTGAACCTAGGACCTTGTACAGGGGAAGCAGGCACTCAACCACTAAGCTACATCTGCTCCCCTGCCCATTCTTCTTAAGTTACCTTTTTCTTATTGACTTTATTCTTTATTCTAGATACTAATCCATTATCTCTTACAATTTTGCAAACATTTTTTCCCATTTTTAGGTTTTCTTTTGTAGCATCCTTTGTCGCACAGAAGTTATTAATTGTGAGTATGGCTTTGTGTTTTGTGTCTTGTTTAAGAAGGCTATTCCAACACTAAGGCCATATTTTCTTCTAATGCTCTACAGTTTAGTATTTTACATTCAGGTCTTCACTTAGATTTTATTTTTGTGAGTTATGGTATGAGCTAGAGATCCAACCTCCTTTTTCACTGTTTTAATATTGTAAGGCTTCCTTAATCCCACAGATTTCATACCCCCATTTATTATATATACATGAATGCATTTCTAACTGCTACTATATGCTAGTCTCTACTATGCCAATACTACTCCTACGCCAACACTACATTCTCTTAATTAACATAATTTACTATATATTTTGATATCTGGTAGAGATCAAAATCCTACTATTTTGGCTATCTTTGTATATTTACTCTTCCATGAATTCTGAAACTGGTACCTCAAGCTTCCAGGAACTTTCAGTTGAGTTTCATAAACTGTTGAGCACACATTGTGGCCTATCTGAACACATTTACTCACTTGGGCCCGAAGGTCAGATATGCAGATGAACTTCTTAAGCACATTTTTGGGAAGGATATAGGTGTAACCAGTCTCCTTTATGTCATCAGATGAAACATATATGTGATTGGTCCTTAGGTGCAGGTTGGCAGCAGAGATGGCCCTAAAAATATACAGGGAATGTCAGCATTTCTCAGTTCAAGTGCCTCAAGTAGCACCAGTACCCCCTTGCATCCCCTCCCCTCTCAAAGTACCTGACCCTCCATTCAGTCTTGGATGAGAACGTCTGGGTCTCATAGTTGCTGGTGGTGGAGGTGATGATCTCGTCGCCATGCTTGTTGACAGTGCGAGTCTGTGTTGCAGTCAGTTGTGACTGTTCCTTGGTCTGCTTCTCAATCTCAGCTATCTGCTGCCGCTGCTGGGATGGTGCTGAGATCTCCATACCCAGGATAATGTCTCGAATTTCAGATTGTGTGAGTGATGCCACATTCACACTGTGGGGACAGTATGGGTCATACCACAATGATCCCTGCTCCTTGGTCACTTCTGCTTCAACAGCAAAGTTTACTTGGTGGGGCAGGGGAACCCATAAATCCCCAAGTGACAAGTCTAGTGCCTGATTAGACTTGTTTCTCAGAAATGGAAACCCCAGAACAGTGGTTCTCAGAGTTAAATACTCTCATCCTTGGGGATATCTGGACATTCTTTGTTGTCACAATGAGAGGGAGGGAGTGGGAGGAGCAGAGGAAGAGTGTGAGAGTATGCTATTAGCAAGAGTACTTGAGGGTCTAAGATGTCCAGCTTCCTGTAGTACATGGACAGTAAACAAATGCCCTGCTCAAAATGGCAACAGTGCCCTACTGAGAAACAATGTCCAAGAACCAGATTGAAGCCCTGAAACACAGGCACTTCCTATACTATCTGAAAACATT
>JAQZBX010072836.1:0-15012 GCA_029593785.1 Cabassous unicinctus | reverse complement strand
TATGTAATACTCCTTAGCAGACTTAGCTCTGGTACCAGCAGCACCATTTTTACTGTATCATATTTCTGTTAAAAACAATCCCCGCAAAATATTCAGTTAAGAAAAAAAAAAAAAAGAAGCACATCACAACATCACATACAGTATGATCCTAATATTGTTGAAAATAGAAAGCCCAAACCCACAAACATGCATATATACCCATTTCTTATTGCTGCTAGAACAAATTGCCACAAACATAGTGGTTTAAAACAATACAAATTTATTATCTACAAGTTCTGGGAATCAGAAATACAAAATCAGTCTCTGTGGGCTAAAATTAAGATGTTGGTTGGGTGCATTCCTTCCAAGTCTCTAGAAGAGAATCCATCTCTTAGCCTTTTCTAGTTTCTGGAGACCACCAGCATTCCTTGGCTCATGGCCCCATCCTCTATATTCAAAGCCAGTAGTTTAGCATCTTCCAGTCTCTCTGCCTGACCCTCTTACCAGGATCCTTGTGATTACATTGGTGACCAAGATTAACCAGAATAAACCTCCCATCTCAAGATCCTTAACTGAGTCCCATCTGTAAAGTCCATTTTGGCATGTAAAGTAACATATTCGCAGGTTCCAGGGACCAGGAAAGGAACCTCTCTGGGGGCCATTATTTTGTCCATCACACTTATATATAAATACACCCAATACACACCAAAAATAAAAGGAAATATACCAACATATTAAGGGGTTGATTTAAATTGAGATTAAGAACTTCAGGTGATTTTTTTTTTTTCACTTCTTAGTGTTTGATGAAAAATTTCAAAATAATCTTGCATTATTTAAAAAAAAAACAGCTCTATTGACATATTTTTCACATATACAATTCACCTATTTCAAGTATACAGTTCAATGGATTTAGGTTTATTCACAAATACTATTCACAAGTATGTGCAACCTTCCCCACAGTCAACTTTTGACATTTTTATTACCTCAAAAAGTAACCCAGTATTTTTTAGTTATCATCTCTTTCCCCCAAGCCCTAAGCAGCCATTTAATCTACTGTCCCTATAGATTTACTTATTCCATAAATAAGTAAGGACCAAAAGTAACCCTTACTCACTAGTAGTCACCCATTCTCCCCCTTCTCCCAGCTCCTGGCAACCACTAATCTACTTTCTCTTTCTATGGGTTTTCCTTTTCTGGATATTTCATTTAAATGAAATCATATAATATGTGGTCTTTTGAGGCTGTTTCTTTCACTTAGCATGTTTTCAAGGCTCATCCACACTGTGGCATGTATCAGTACTTCATTTCTTTTTATGGTCAAGTAATACTCCGTTGTACGGATATTGCACGTTTTCTTTACCCATTAATGGACATTTGGTCGTTTCCACATTTTGGCTATTGTGAATAATACTGTTATGAACATTCATGTACAAGTTTTTGTTTGAGTATCTGCTTTCAGTTCTTTGGGGTATATATTTAGGCATGGAATTGCTCGGTCATATGGTAATTCTATGTTTCATTTATTGAGGAACCTCCGAACAGTTTTCCACCGTGGCTGCATCGTTTTACATTCCTACCTTGCATTACTTTTGTTTTCTTAGAGAATGAGAACAACAGAAAAAGGTTCAGTAAATGTTACCATAGGGGACATCTGCTGTTTCCTCTGTCTTGCCCACTTCATTTCTTCTGGAGAGAGCATGTTTCTTCTGGAACTGTTCCTCCCCACTCAGCCCCCAACTCCAACCACATGGTTCCAAGGGCTGCTGCCAATTATGGTAGCTCCTTACCCCTTATCACAGGTGAGAGCATAAGATCCAGGCTGGAATAACCAGTCATTCCCAGTGTTATTTATTTATTTTTCCTTTTAACTGGAATTAAAAGAGAAAGTCAATTCTTCTCTAATGGGGAGCTCAGGAAAATACAAGCCAGAAAATGCTGGTGATGATGATTCCCGATATAGAAAATGTGAACACAAAACAGAGGTGATGAAAAAGGAGAGAGAGAATCCTAGTGGTATTTGCATCCTTGGTCCAGGTTGTCTGAGGCCCAGTTAGAATCCTCTGCTTCCCTAGGTTTGGAAATGTAAGTCAAGAGATTCCCCCTTCTGCCAAAACTGGCTGTTTCTATCACTTGCAACAGAAGAGGATTAAAATAGTTAAGAAATGTTTTTAAACCTACAATGATTCCCATTTGCCTGTAACTTTGTCTAAAATTAGCTCTTCTTACTGGCTTCGAGCTGTTCACAGCCCCCTCCTCTCTGCCTTCACTTCTCAACTTCAGTGCTTTGCATTGCTTTTCTCAGGTTGGCCTTCTCAACTTTACTTACTTTATGGCATTTGCTTTTGTTGCTTTGCTCTTGTTGTTCTCCTTGTCTGTACTGTCTTCACTTTCTCTCCCTGCCAACCCAAATCTTGTCCAACCTTTCCAGCCACCTCTAGTTCACCTCTGTGAAACACCCCCAAATCAGTCAAGGAAGGCTCCCTTCTCTGAATGTTTATAGCACACAAGGTCTGAATCATTCATTGAATACCTATGTCCACTTTTTATGGTTTAGGGGTCACTCCAAATAAATGATAAACCCCATGAGGGAAAGAATCATATCATGTTTTACAGCACTCATAGAGCTAGCTGGTCATGTTGATTAATTATATTGCATGTTAGCCAAAGCTCAGAAACATTATTGCAAGTCTTCCATGGAAGAAAACTCAGTGTCCAGTGTAAATATTTATGTTAGATATGGCCTGGTACATTGGAGGATGATTTCATCATACAAACTTGTCATCTTTATGCTGCATGTTCACCCATCATTTCCACAAAGATAATTTAAGAATGGGAAGTAAAACCTGATTGGAAAAGATGAAGAAGCCCAAACCACTCAGCTGTGAGAAGAAAAAAATGAAAGAAAACCTAACAATCTTAACATTTATGAAAATTTGCTATACAGAAGATAGGATTCTTCCGTGGGAATCAAGATTGTGTTGGGGAATAAGTGAATAATAACATAATGAAATTCAGCTGTGTCTAGACTCCAGCTAGCTCTCTCACCATAAGGGTTGTTAAACAATAAAATGAGTTCTGAACTCTGTCAAGTGTACTTCTATGGTAGTTCTCAAAAATAAAACTTAAAAACTTTTGTGGTTGAGCACCTGCTTTCCACATACAAGTTCCTGGGTTTGATCCCTGGTACTTCCTAAAAACAAAAACAAACAAACAAAAAAACCAGCTTTCATTGGGGAGTAGATGTAGCTCAGTGGTTGAGTGCCTGCTTCCCATGTACGAGGTCCAGGGTTCAATCCCTGGTACCACCTGAAAATAAAAAATTTTAAAAATTAAAAATTTTTGAAATGGTTTAAGGGTGATTTTGCCTAAAGGCAAGGAGTTAAATAAGATGAGCACACAAAAAAATCTTACTATCGTACTAAGGGTAATAAAGCTTTAATCTTATATAGAAGGGAGAAATTTTTATAATGACATTTAAATTTTATAACTATATTTGCAGGTGCTTTTATTGTTTTCTCCATGAAAGGAGGCTCACTTATTTCAAATACATATGGACATAAGTTAAAAACCTTTTCCTGAACTGTTCATCTGCTTTCTTCCAAAGGAAAATTTAACTATGGTCAGATGTAGCCCTATTTTTGCTTTTAAAATTATGTCTGCCTTTTTTACATCAAGTGGAAATATAAATTTTAAGCCCAAACCACGTATTAAAAAACACTCAGCAATATTCCCTGCCTGGACAATGAAACTCCTCTCCCAATAGTTCTAACATGAGTGTAAAACAGAGCCCAATTCTATACAGTACTTTCAATCAGGACCAGTAAAGCACCAAAAATACACCCATTGCCAGGCTAAAAAGTGATTTCAAATACCTGAATTAGTTCTTAATTAGGGAAAAGGAAATAGGCATTAAAAAGCTATATTGCTATATTTTGTTAAAAATATTGTATATAACAAATTGGTATCTGTATTAAATTGTCTCTTCAATTTTTTAAACACTCAGGAAAATCTTGTTGCTCCAATGGTCAGAGTCTCACTGAAAAGAAATTAAACTTGAAACTGTGAATTTTTTTAGCAGTTTTGCTGATTCACTATGAACCAAATATTAGGGAAAATACCAAATTGTCTTCCCCAAGTAACTGAAAGTTCTTGTAGCAAAGTTTCCTCCTCCCTTTTCTACCTCTGAGGAATAACTCAGTATACATTTTGGTCTTAATTTGGGGGAGGGGGGAGCCATATTGGCATGAATGCTGTCATATCATGGGTAGAGAGTAATTAATATTTTCAGTCACTTCCTATCATTACACTGTATTTTAGAACTTGAACGAATAATAGGGATGCCAGCTCTCCAAAGGTTCTTATGGACCTTATCGCTTAGTGGAGTAGCTGGACACTGACTATTATTAAAGGGAAGTAAAAGAGTATTATAGGAGTACATAAAAGAGAATATGCTGGGGAATGACTGTCATCTTAGAGCTCAAGGAACAATGAATGGGAGGAATGAAATGATTGCTTGAATGAATGGGGAGGTTTGAGGAATGATAAAGGACTACGTATTTAAATGTACACTGGGATGCAGAATGTTTCATTTGTACAGTATTTCAAGATCACTTTCTCCAAGGAAAACAGCTAGTTCTTACATGGCCTTCATCTCAGTATTAAAACTAGACTTTTTTTTTCTCTAGTGAATCTCAGTTGTTGCTGAAAGGGACCAGCTACTCATTTTTTTTTGTCAGCGGGGGCAGGGGTGTCTTTTCTGTGTTTCAAGCATCTATATTTAGGTGTTCTGGCTATGAACATCAATCCTCAAGCTCTAATGTGCAAAAACAAACAAACAAACAAAAAACCACACACATTTCTTTGTTTTCTTGAATTAACTTAATTTTGACTCTTGAGTATCCCCCACCACAAGGTAGACCAGAAATTCTACAAGAATTTCACAGAATGAAAGTCAAGCTCAGTCGTTACCCTCCCTCTGGGTTCCCAACCCTCTGCCAAGGATGTAGAGAGGCCTCACGTAGCCCCAAAGCACTGGGGAGGGCCCTTCCTTCACCAGCTCACACTAGCTTCTGTGGAGGCACCGCTGTCTTAGTCCTCAGAGTCCCCCAAGCACGAGGACTGCTGCTTTCACTCGGAAACAGAGACTTGTGAGCTAGAATGCTTGGTTCCCTCTTGAGGGGGCTGCCAGGAAAGAGAGCGAGGAAAAGCAGCAGGGGTGCACAGATACCTCTTGTTTTCTTCAAGTCACCTTTCCCCTGAGAGGCTAACCCAGTTCTCTTCTCCTTCCCGGGAATCCAGCATAAACTGCTCCTTGGGGTTAGGCATAGGGAAATAAAAACCAAGAAGGGAGGAAGTATCTTGCAGGCAACTTCTGCTTTCCTCCTTGTGATATATTAATACTCCCCTGAGGCAGAGAAGCACAGGGCCTGCTATCTTCCTGAGAGTGAGAGGAGTAAGAATATACACGCAGAAAACCATAAATACACATCTCAGAAGCATTCTTCTCCTACACAGTCAGATTGCCTGGCTGGGTTAACTGTGAGACTCTCTTACCTGAAGCCTTCATGCAAAAGGCTCAATCACCAGTGAACTACTTGATACCTACTCACCTCGACAACTTCAGTCAGAAATTCTGATTGAGAAGGAAAAGTTAAAGATCAGAGACATGAGGAAATGGGTGCATGGAATTATTTCCGTAGTTCACATTTACTTTAATACAGGATAAATTCGGGAGGGTAATGTGTGACACCTATAACCTGGGTGAATTGGTAAACTTGGAAGATTTGAGTAGTAACTTTGGCCTTTGAAAGTCTGACACTCCCTTAAAATATGTTGATGAGAATTTAATTTACATAGTTACAATTATATTATAAAAAGAGTCACTAGATGATTTGTGGTAAATTGCCTCCCATATATTTATGTTTAACTCACATTCACTAATTATTCTTTCCTAAAATAATTCTGTAAAGAGCCAGACTAGTTACTACCAGGAGTTTCTTCAGTGATATATTTGCAACCTCTCTAATAACCTTTGCTTGATAATTACTGTTTTTCTTTTCCTAGAAGTGCACAAGTTGACAAAGGGAAGCATAGGAGTTTCCATTTTGTCTGAAGACTTGGTGTTCTCTGTTCCGGTTTTGGATGCATTCTTGCATGTAATAGGAATGCTAAGTAAAAGCTATAATTAGAATATCATGGTAATGTAGGATGAGTAATATATATATGTATTCTACAGAGCTTCTTTGCTGTTACCACAACAAATAATGTGAAACCACGAGGCCTTCTTATGCATTTTTCTATTTTAAGAGTTGTTCATGTAAAATATTTGTCAAAACCAAATATGCACTAAGTGAAAGATTTTTTCCCTAAACATTGATTGTCACTATCTTTCCTATTTATATTTTATGCTTTTAGTTGTATAACAGAAAAGCTTTCTTTCCTTTAAGGATTATCCGAAGGGGCCATAACCTTTAATTAAATACCAGTGCTTGTTTAAACTTTTCCTTAGTTAGATCATATTTCCTAACACTTACTCTAGAGGAGAAGATGCATGCATCTGTCACTGATTATCCATGTCTATATATTATGGTTGGGAGAATCAGGGCCATTAAACTGCACACATGAGAGTTCAACAAAAAAAGTTATTAGCTCTGGGTGTAATGTGAGGATGTATGCCTGATTCTTACCTTAAAGGCTCCAAGAAGTGGGAGAAATATATTTTTCCTCCAGCATTCACTAAGCAGCATAGCAACTAAAGAACAAATCATCTACATGTTAGGTTTTATCACATAGAAACATGTACTCCTAGAATATCATGTAGAACAAAAAATAATCATAGATGTCTCCTTCTGGATTTTTGCTTTTGCCTAACCTTCCCTTACTCTAGGCCATGTCCATAAAGTAGAACTTGACATTCATTCATTCATTCATTCATTCAGAAAAACTGCTATTGAGGGCCTACCACGTCTCAGGTACACTCCCAGAAAGATGAGAGCAAAGGCAATCTGGATTGGGATGCTGAATTGTGTCCACGGGTCAGTGTGGTTGCTCAGCCCTACTGACTAGCTTGGTGGAGGCAGAGTTTCAGACTAAGAATCAAGCCTCCATTGCTTGGAGGACGAGGCCAGCTGAGGCAACAGGAAGCTGTTCAGCCAGTATCCTGATAGTAACAGCCAGGCATGTCATATCAGAGCACTGTGCAGGTGAACAGCAGTAGGCAGGCCTAGAAGCAGGCAGCACTGCTTTGGTTATGAGTCTGGGGTTTGGGAGCTCCCAGGGGAGCAAGAGCAAGATGTGTTCCAAGCCTAGCAGTAACTAGAGTGGGAACTATGAAAGATACTGTTGTTTGCTACCCCAAAGCATTCTCAGTCTCCCTCCCATGCAGCCATGGGTAGTTGTGCAATCCAATTCTAATGCCAGAGATATTAAGGGAAATCTGTTGTGAGTAAGGGACAGGCTTTTAGGAAATCTATTGCTTTCTTGATACATGGGAATAAACATAACTGGCAAGAACAATGCAATGATGAAAAGCAACATGCTAAGGATGGTGGAACAGGAAGAGAGAAGGAGCCTGGGTCTTTGACATCGTGCAGCTACTGCCGAGCCCTGGATGGCCTGTCTCCAGACTTCTTGTAATGTAAGGAAAAAGAACCCCTGTGTGGTTAAGCTACTGTTGGGATTCCTGTTGCTGACAGTCAAACACACACATTCCCAACTGAAACAGAACCCAAGGTGGAAACTCCATGGGAAATAAGGAGGGAGTGAGAAGGATTCAGCTATTGAAGTGGGAATAAGAGACAGGAGACTGTTTACAGGGAACTAGATAGAAACTCAGAGATTGGAACCGGGAATGTGTCCAGACAAAGCATAACTGGCAGGAGGCTGATTTTTAGGCATCTTAATTCCTCCCTGGCCAGAAACAGGATTGGACTCCGAACTAGGGAGAGCTCTAAGGGTCTAGTGTAGAGCATGGAGAATTTGGGGGGGCAGAGAAGACAGAGAGGCATCAAAGTCTATTCCTTTTAAAATTTCATCACTTGGTTTAAAAGCTCCAAAATAATGTCTCCCATCACATAAACCAAAAAAGTAAACACTATTTTCCTGGAATATAGACCAGGTGTGGATTGGACATGGTGGTGGTGTTGGAGTTTAGTTATGGGTTGGGGCAGGTAACTGCTAGCCTGACTTTGGGTATTCCTGATATCAAAATTCCAGTCCCACCTACAGAAGTCTCTGGTCTACTGGGTTACATACAGCATCATCCAGAAAGAGTTCAATCCATCGGATAGAGTCTGGAGGGTGAATTGTCTCTAATAAAGTCTAAGGTCTCATTTTTAGAAAGCAGGACTGAGCTGGCTGACTGCACTCATGCAGACCCAATTTGCTATCAAAAAGATGTTCTCTTTCTATGATAGACTTGGTTCCTTAGATTATGCTTACCCCAAGAGCTTTTCAGCCAATGTTCAACCATTGACCCCACTCAGAAATCTCATCAGGAATGTGAATAAACATGGAAGCCTGAGCTTCTGACCTGATTTGAAGCTGTATAGAAGCAAGCATTGTCTCAGATAGCTTGAGTTGGTTGACTAGGCTTGTCCTTCACCTTTCAGAAGACCCTTTCTCAGCCTAAATCTGCTGTTTCTTCAAGGCCAGGAGCATAGATTCAGCCTAAGGGGGACCTTGACACACTTTTATCATACCACAGAATCATCAGTTCTTCATTCAGAGTGGGCTAGGTGATTCCAGAATATCCCTGTCCCTACAGATATCTCTATTTGCTTAATGATATTTGGAATTCCTTTTCTTGACAGCTCCTTTCATTGACAATTAGAGATAAAAGACAGATGCCCAGCAGAAGGATACATTGTCTGAAACTCATTCACACCAGGATAATTGACCAATTAATCAACAAGCCTAAGTGACTGAGAACCTACTGGGTGCTTTAAGTGGGTGATGAAATGGAGAGGGACCTACATAGAAGAGGAAGTCTGGAATGAGATGGTTTTTTGTTTTGTTTTGTTTTTTAAAAGGGGGAAATGGAGACTCTAAAGACAAATGTCATTTATTCTACTTAGGAGCATTACTTTTGAGATACACAATACACACTTCTCATAATATAGAATGGTGTGTGTGTGTATGTTTGTGCATGTGTGATTTAAATGGGGCTAACGCTTGCTGAAATATGACAAAGCCATCTCTACAATTATTGTAGTATGAAAGGAGGTATTTTCTGACCGAAATAATATCCTTTGTGTAAGGTAATGTCCTTCATGTATGATTTGGAGACTTTGTTTCTAAAATCTGGGGCATGGTGGCATGTTAAATTAGTAAAGAAGTCCTTGGGAGGTGCACCAATGGTTGCAGACTTCATACTTTGCTTCTATCCCTCATCACTTGTGACCTTTGAGCTGCTAATAAAATTTGGTACAGCCTTTGAAAAAAAATAAAAAAATAAAAAAATAAATGGGACTAACTTAATTGTAAAGCAGTTTCAATCAAGACAGAATAGGTCCAGGTTTCCATGGTGAGGTATTATTATTCTTTTTTTTTTTTTCAGAAGGTACTGGGGATTGAACCCAGGGCTTCCTCGTACATAGGAAGAAGGTGCTCAACCACTTGAGCTACATCTGCTCCCTTAATCATTGTTAATCACTATTATTCTATTAATTAAAATAATAATGATGACAACACAAGTGTGCATATAACCACATGTTACTTATGACAAAAACATTCAACGTGTCCAAATTCAGGTGAAAATGGATACTTCTACTGTTTATTTCTGGATCATCAACTTTGTCCCCCTCCTTATCTGCAACTGGAATTTCATCAACTTGTTTCCATACAGAGTATTGAAACAGTGGCAAAGCTAATCAGAATAAACTACTTCAAAAAGACAACTAGGCTAACACAACTCACTTTCTTTTAGCAGGCAAAATATAAATATACACACTTTAGAAAGCCACAATGATTTAGTTACTAAGAAATTCAAATGGGATTGTGAGGAATGTAGGCAAGTCCAGGGTACAGTAAAGATGAGCTGAGATGTTCCGTAAGGGTTCCTGGTGCTGCATATCTTGATCACTAGTTGAATCTTGATGTGGGGGCAGGTGTTAGCTAATGCCAAGTGGCAAAGCAGAAAGCACTAAGTTGACTTAGGGGCTATGCACAGGAACCAAAAGGTGGGAAAGCACTAAACACTACTGAACGCATCCACCCCAGGAAGGACTTAACCTTCCAGTAGCTCTAGACTGGCACCACCCTCAATGCCGACGTGGCTGACTTTATCCTCCATGTTCCATTTGGCACAGCAAGTGGCAGTGTCTCCACCACCTATGATGTTGATGCAGCCTCATGATGTCCATGAGGACTTTGGTTCCTTGGGCAAAAGCTTCCAGCTCAAATACCCTGCAGGTCCATTCCACACAATCTGCTTAGCCATTGCGACAACCTCAGCATACTTCTTGCTGCTGTCAGGACCACAGTCCAAGCCCATCCAGCCAGCAGTTACGCCAGAGGCCCCAGTCGTTTGACCAGTCTTGGGGCTCACATCAAACTCATCAGCAGTGAAAAACTCAACATGCATTGGACATTAGGTCTTTGACAATCTTGGCTTCCTCTTCATCAGACACAGAAGTGCCCATCTCCATCTCAATGAGCACCCTGAGGAATGTAAAAGCCATTCTACCACCAATAATCAACTCATTGACTTTGCCCAGCATATTATTGATCAGCTGAATCTTGTCTGCAAATTTAGCTCCACCCCAAATGGTCAAGAAGTGTCACTCTGAACTAAGGCCTTGGGAAAGTAATTCAACTCCTTCTTCATCAAGAAACCATCGTCCTTTCTGTGGCAGATTCACTCCCACCATGGAGCTGTGGGCTTGGTGAGCAGTGCCAAAAGCATCATTGACATAGACATCCCCTAGTGTGGAAAGTGAAGCCTAGAAGGCTTCTGTTTTGGCTGGCTCTGCTTTAATCTTGTTGCCAGCAGCATCTTTTCCCTTCCCTTCTTCCTCCACATGAAAGCAGTGGTTATCCATCTCCAGCAGGATCACAGAACCATCAGCTGAGTCAGCACAGGCTTTCTCCACTTCTGGGCCCACACAGTCCTTCAAGAACAGAACATCCTTGCCCAGCAGAGATCTGAGTTCTACAGCAACTGGCTCCAAGGAGTATGTGTCAGACACAGGGACACCATTAGACCTGCCCAGGTGGCTCATAAGAACTGATTTGGCTCCGTTGTCCATGCAGAATTTGATGTTTGGGACAGCAGCCTTGATCCTCTGGTTGTTTGTTATCTGGTTGCTCTTCACAGGAACATTGAAGTCCACCCTCATGATGACCCAATTCCCCTTCATATCCAGCTTGTCCAGAGTCAGCTTGTTGGAAAGAGACATCCTGGTAATACCTCCATTTAATTGTACTTTTTTGGAACTCACCTCAAATGCCAACTCAAGAGCTTTTATTTTTCCACTTTCATCTCTGAGTAAATAATGGGCTTTTTTTTTTTTTTTTCCATATTGTTTAAAATATATCTTTTATCAGCAAACTATTGCATTATGAATCTGCATTGTAAATTTGATGTGAAAGCTATGAAATTTGGCAACATTATTTTTCCTATTGTACATTCAACATATGCTGTGGGCATGGTATAAAATAATCAGTTTTTATAGCTAGAAAAACAATGCTGTAGACCATTTTTGTCAACATTGAATGTTTCTTATTTTCTACAGTCTAGAAAAGAATTTTAAATCATATTTAAAAGTAGAAATAAAGGACATGAGAAAAGGAAAAGAAAAACATTCTGAGAAAAGGGAATCATAAAATAATTGTGCAGGATTTTTGAAATTACATTTGGAGTATTGAAGGGAATGACAATTTGATTTTGAATAAAGCCTGAAATTAAGGTTATTTAAGTGTGCTTTTGAAAAATGGTTTTCAAATACTGGGCAGAGATGGCCAGATGTCCACCAAAACCCATTTTCCCTTCCATAGTTAGAGCTACTGCTGGTTGCCAAGACGGGAATTAGATTTACCAGCCTTCCTGCATCTCAATGTGTTCATTAATAGTTCTTGCCAATGGAATGTGAGCAGGAGTGACCTTTGTCACTTCTGGGCCAAGACCTTTAAGAAGCAGGTGTGCCTTTTCTACCTGCAGTTTCCTCTTCCACCAGCTGGATACCGATGACATCCGAGGGGAGTTCAGATGCATTGACCTGGGTCCTTGAATCACCATCTAGAGGCAAGCTGCCTGCCAACCAAACTATTACATGAGTGAGAAACAGGCCCCCAAATACATAATAGCACTAAGACTATAGAAGGTTGTTACAGCACCTAGTGTTACCCTACTAGTACAAGTACCTTTATTACTGTCATTTATTGGAAATTTCCAATTAGATAGTCTGTTAGATTTACTTTAATGAATAGACGAGACTCACAGTTAACGGCACCATGAATACAGATTTTAAACATCTTTGATTAACAGTTTATGTTCTTAGGGAAATAAAATATTTTCTTGAAGTTTTAATTTCAGTAGAAGCATAGCACAGCATTGTATAGCTTCTACACTGTGCCAGCTACTGTTCAAAGTGCTTTTAATGTGTTATCTCAATCTAATAAAAACAGTGCAAAATTTCTATGGGGGAAAAATAAGATTGTTAAGAGACAAAACTCCTTTTTATATATCAAACCTAGAACTGATCACATATTTCAAATTAACAAATCTGAAATAATGAAGTTTAATATAAAGAAAGATGTTTAGAATAATTACAAGATGATTTGTCATAATATAAATGTTCATTAACGTAGATACACAAACATGGCATCATTTTGATCTTGCGGCTATTTTACTGCTTGTGGTGGTAGCTACACCGATTTTTCTTATTGAGATGCTTTTCTTAGTCTGGGCTGCCACAGTACATTGATGTTTCTGCCCTATTCTTAGGCTTCCTATTAAAAGAGTTGGTGAGTAGGGTGATTATAACCTAAGATCAGTCTTCATCAAGAAAGCATACCAAAGGTGTGGGAGGTGGGGAATGTGGGAATCTCTGTAATTTTTGTGTAACATTTATGTAATCTAAGCATCTTTTTTTAAAAAAATGTATATATATATATTATATATATATATAATATATAAAGAAAGCACATCAAAGGGTTGCTAATGGACCTTCAACTAGAACAGGCATTTTATCGGCTGCCATGATGACTCCAGCACTACTCTTTAGAGGAGCAAGTAAATGCAGAAAAATATCTGGCCTGCTTCTACCCACAAGAAGTGAATAATTGCAAAATACCAGAGCATACTCCAAACCATAAAAAATACTTACACTGAAAGCACCATGACTGCTATCCAACTTGATTACATTTTCCAAATCAGTTGTGTGTGGGTGGGAACCTTAGACTCCCCAGTTTAAATTTAGATCAAGCTCCCATATCAAATTCCCACACTTCCCTTTATTTTAACCTCCCAGAATAATGCTGTCTTTAATCTTTTGATTCCTTACTGCTTATCCGCTTTTCTTTTTTCTTATATTCAAATCTACTTTATAAGTTCTACTCAGGCCCTTATTAAGACTAGTGCTTTAGTCTCCTGGCTCTCAGCAATCTCCTCTCTTTAGTCCCAACAGCTGGGATCCTGATGCCCTCACTTGCAGGCTCAGTCCTACACTTATATTTGGGAATGACTCTCTGTCCGGTCCTAGACCAGAATCTGGGCAACTCAGTCTCAGGTCAGCCTGTCTGCTGATGCCATTTTTAATGCTTTCTCCCTGTATTCATTCAACAACTACCATGAGCATATAACTTAATAATAAGAGTCTCTTATTATTTTGCTGTAGTATCATATGAAAGATAGGGAGTGGTCAAAGAAAACCTTTGTGTGCCATGGGAAGAAGTTTGGACTTTAACACCATTTAATGCATACCATACACAAAAATTAACTTAAAATGGATCAATGACCTAAATGTAAGAGCTAAAAACTATAAAACTCTTAGACTAAAACATAGGGGAAAATCTTTAGGACCTTCTATTAGGAAATGGATTCTTGTATCAATAGCATGAGTGACAAAAGAAAAAATATAGATAAATGGGACTTCATCAAAACTAAAAACTTTTGTACATCAAAGGACATTATCAAGAAAGTGAAAAGACAACCTATAGAATGGGAGAAAATATTTGGAAACCATTTATCTGATAAGTGCTTAATATTCAGAATTTCATAAAGAGCTCCTACAACTCAACAACAAAAAGATAAACAGCCTGATTTAAAAATGGCCAAATGACTTGAATAAATATTTCTCTAAAGAAGATATATAGATGGCCAATAAACACATGAAAAGAGGCTGAACATCACTAGCCATTAGGGAAATGTCAAGCAAAACCACAATGAGATACCACTTCATACCCACTAGAATGGCTGTTATTTTTTTAAAAAGAAAGAAAATGGCAAGTGTTGGTGAGACGATGGAAAAATAGTAATCCTCGTATATATGTTGGTGGGAATGTGAAATGATGCAGCTGCTGTGGAAAACAGTTTGGCAGTTCCTCAGAAAGTTAAGTGTGTATAGAATTACCATGTTTCTGCAATGCCGCTCCTACGTATATACCCAGAAGAATTGAAAGCAGGGACTGGGATAGATAGCTGTACACTAATGTTCATAGCAGCATTATTCACAACAGCCAAAAGGTTCTGATATATGCGACAACACTGATGAACCTTGAAGATATATTGAATGAAACAAGCCAGTCACAAAAAGACAAATATTGTATGATCTCACTGAGATGAAATAACTAGATATGCAAATTCATAGAGACAGAAAATAAATTACAAGTTACCAGGAGTAAGGAGGAGGAGGAATGGGGAGCTACTGCTTAATGGGTACAGAGCTTCTGTTTGGGGTGATATGAAAGTTTTGGAAATGAATGGTGATGATAGCACAACATTGCAAATATAGTTAATACCACTGAATTGTTTACTTGAAAGTGGTTAAATGGGAAATTTTATGTTGTATATATGATACCACAATAAAATGAAAA
>JAQZBX010072835.1:0-15012 GCA_029593785.1 Cabassous unicinctus | reverse complement strand
TACAAAGTAATGCTTACCCAGTTTAGAGAAACTTTGGAAGATTTATTATGTGGATTGTTTGGATAGTTAGCAAGAAACAGTATTTTTGTGAATTTGAAGGGGTGTCTTTTATATCATTTTATGTAGCTATTAAGAGTTAAGTTAATTAAGAAACAAAGCCAAATAACTCTTCCTTAACCACGTGCACACACACACACACATGCACACACACCTTGGGATCTTTGTAGAGTGACAGGTGCATACCACAATGTTCTCCTTTGAAATCGGCTGAGTTGCCTTGACACCTTTTGCTTTTGTTCACGCAGCTCTAATTGGTGAGTATAAATTAATCACGACATGGCCCAGTATATCTGCTTCAGTATAAAAGCGGTTGACAGCATCGCCGGGTTCGCTTTGTGATGCTCACAGCAGACCAGGGGTGGTGTGCATCTACCAATGAAATGTACCCCAGACTCCTTGGAGAAAGACAGAATTCACGAGACGAGACTTCAAAGACGAGATGCCACACGCAGGGCCAGGCAGCAGCTGAGGAAAGAAGTCGACATGCTTTGGAGTGGCAAATTGTCAAGTTGTTTCTGCTCATTTCCTATTCCAGCTCACATCCAGCGCTTCCTGAGTACCGCAGAAAACACTAGCTCTGTCTTCTCCGGGCTCAGTGGATGTGGGCCACGGGGCACATCAGAATAGGCTCCTTCTCCAGGTCCCCTCCATTTGCATATTTCTTTGGGTCTGCAAAGCAGCAGCTTGTGAAGGACAATGAGGAACCTGTGTGTGTGTCTAAGTGTGTGCATGGCTTTGCAGAGTGTTCCATTTTGAACTTTTTGTGCTCACTTGGTATGAATGGGGTGAGGGGATTTGTATTTAACCCCATTTTCTGTCCCTCTTGGTTAGGTATTTTTGGGTTATTCAAAAGAATTTTAATATGCACTCTCTAACCTTGAGGTCCTCATCATCTAGTTGGAGAGACAAAAACCTATGTAAAAAATAAGAACAGCAAACACAGTTTATAATCTTTGCTGGATAGTACATATTATAGGAAGTCTGGGAAGGGTTTTTCGTTTGTTTTGTGGGTTGATGTAATCAGAGAAATCTTCTTGGAAGAATGAGGCTTAAGTTTTAGAATTGAATTTCAATTCAGTTGGTATTTATTGAATATCTATTATATCAGTCTCTGTGTTCAGTAATGGGACTGGAATTTAGGTTATGAGTAAGAAACCATTCTGGAGTAATCCTGGAAACATGTGAATGCTTTTTTATATCTTTTTTTAAAATTTATTTTTAAAGAAGCTTTAGATTACGTAAATGTTACATCGAAAATGTAGGGGATTCCCACATACCCCACCCCTTCCTGACTGTGGCCCAAGAAAGCACATCCCTATTTTTTTTTTTTAAACAAGTGTTTCCTAATTTTGCTTGGTTAAATTGTGATTCTCCTATAGGCTTTTCAGCCCTGTCTGTGAGGACTTTGTGGCGGCTTTTCTTTAGGCTGTGGTCCTGGGGAGGAGCTCCAGGGCCTTTCCTCGTTACCTTGGTAGCAGTTGTTCTGACAAGCAGGTGCTTCAGCTTTATGGAAGAATAACACTGCGCCATCGCTGGCTTGTTAGAGCACCCACAGTTTACGCCTCAAAGAAACGTTTATGTCTGTGGTGTGGAGGGGCTGCCTGCGGCTTTGCCTGCACTCGGTCCCACAGGGTGGGCACGTCGCCGTGTGTGAGCATTGGCAGCCCCCCTTCAGCCAGCTCCTGTTGAGAGAAGTCACACTGCTTTACGTGGGCGTGTCCAGGTAAAAGGAAAGAGCACCGGGGCTCCGACACGTTCCCATGCTGCCATCCAGCAGGCAGGAGCCCAGGAGGTCTGTGTTCCTCACTCCTGGGTAACATCAAAGCCAGTTCCGGCAGAGCCGTTGCCCGTCTGTGGGACCCTTGAGGAGATTTATAATATAATGCAAAACATTTCATATGAAAAAGCTGCACCCTACCATCATTTGCCTGCTTAACTTTTAACAGAAAACTTCTCCTGACAAGCTGTAAATGAATAACATTTTGCCTGTAAATTTGGTTTCCTCTAGTCTCACACTTTCCTTTCATTTTTTATTTTTATTTTTTAAATATATTTTTATTTATTTTTAAAAATACTTAGATTACATAAAATGTTACTTAAAAAAATATAAGGAATTCCCATATGCCCCACTCCCCAGACCTCCCACTTTTCCCCACGTTAACAACTGCTTTCATTAGTGAGGTACATTCATTGCAATTGATGAACACATTTTGCAGCATTGCCACTAAGCATGGACTATAGTTTACACTGTAGTTTACACTCTCTCCCACTCAATTCTGTAGGCTATGGCAGGATATATGATGGCCTGTATCTGTCATTGCAGTGTCATCCAGGTCAATTCCAAGTCCTGAAAATGCCCCCGTATTACACTTGTTTTTCCCTCTCCCTGATGACAGCACCTCCACTGGCCACTGTCTCCACATCCATAATATAATTTCTTCCATTGCTAGATTCACAATAAGTCTATAGTAGAATACCAGTAACTCTGCTCTAGTCCATATTTTATTCCCCAATCCTGAGGATTCTGGGATGGTGATGTCCACTCCACCTCTAAATGAGAGGGGACTTCAATCCCATATGGCAGATGGATGGGACTCTCTTGCTTACAGTTGTGGGCTCTCTCGGTTCCTTGGAGTGGTGGTTGTCCATCCTCACCTCCTTGTTAGATGTCCTGGGTGGGTCCAGTGAGCTGGAGACTGGGTGTGGCAGCTCCGCCGGGGCTCAGGCACTTTCCTTCTAAAAGCTCCTAATAACCACTTTCCTCATAAGACCCTGTAGATGGTAAGACGGTCAAGAGAAGAGAGCACATTTCCTTTTTTTTTATTTTTATTGTTCGTTTTCTTTTTAGGCATATCATGAATAGGATCCAGTTAATTTGCATTCTCCTGTGACTGTCCTATACTTTGAGTTTATGTTCAAAGTAATCCATATTTTTGGTAAAAATTTCAGATTGCACCAAGGTCATGGGCTTTTAGCCAACATGGTGACATTAACATAATTAATACTTATGCATTTATTTGACTCGTTTACTCCTTCATGTGTGTATTCATCCATTCAAGAAATATTCATTGAGTGCCTACTAAGTGTCAGGCATTGTCAGATGGTCTCAAGTGCCATGCAGAAAATAAAGCTGGGGAACCCAGAGTGCTAGCTAGAAAGGGGGTGGCGTTTTTATAGAGCCAGGGAAGGCCTCCCTGATATTTGAGCAGAAGCCTGAAGAAGGACACACAGCACTCTGCAGAAACCTTGGGAGCAGGCAGAGTTGAGGGAGCATCAGGGTGAAGCCCTGAGGTAGGGATGTCCTGGCTGAGTTTAAGGACGCAGCAGCTGCCCAGAGTGGCTGGGTGGAGTGAGCGAGCAGCTGCGTAGATGAGGTCAGCAAGGTCCAGGGGGTAGCAGAGGCAGAGAGGGGTAGTATAGGGCCTGGGGGGGCACTGGGAGCCCTCTTAGATGACCCTAGGGTTTTTCCCCCTGCTTTTATTTATTTAAAATTTTTTAAAATTTTGAAATACTTTCAAACTTTCAGGACACTTAGAAAATAATACAAACCCTACACAGAGAACTAACTACAGCACACTCCTATCCCCAAATTCCCAGATCCACCAATTTTAACATTTTGCCGTATTTGCTACATCATTTTATCCATCCATCCATCTCTCTCTCTCCATCCATCCATCCATCCATCCATCCATCCATCCATCTCTTGAGTGTAGGTTGTAGACATCATGCTCCTTGAACACATAACACTGCCATGTACATTCCCTAAGAATAAGGATATTTACTTACTTAACTACCTTAAGGACAGTTATCTGTTCAAGATATTTACAATGATAGAAAGGTTACAGTCTATATTCCAATTTTTTCCTATGTTCCAATAATGTCCCTTGGAGACTTTTCTTCTCCCTTGCTGGATCCCATCCAGGATCATGTATTGCATTTAATTGTCGTCTTCTTCATTGATCTTTCTTTTTATTTACATCATGGGAACATATATGCAGCATAAACTTTCCCATCTGAACTACTCCCAATCATACCATTCAGTGGGATTAATCACATTCACAATATTGCAGTACCCTCACCACCTTCCATTACTAAAACTTTCCCATTTTCCCAGACAGAAAGCCTACACCCATTATCTATTAACTCCCCATTCGCCTTGTACCTCTCACCCCTGGCAACCTGTACTCTAAATCCTGCCTCTATGAGCTTGCATATTCTCTGGTATTTTCTTTGTAGTTATGGGTTTAAATTTAACATTCTAAATCTATGACAATCTCATTTACTTTGATACCAACTTAACTTCAGTAATATACACAGACTATGTTCCTGTCCCCCTCTGTCCCCCCACCTTTATGTAGTTCATGTTACAAATGACATGTTTATACATTGTGAGTCCCAAACCACTGATTTATAATTGCATTTTATGCATTTGCCTTTTAGATCCTATAAGTAGAAAAGTGTAGTTACAAACCAAAATGAATAAGAAGTGGTGTTACAAACCAAAAAGAGCACTGGCATTTATATTTACCCATGCCATTACCCCTACTGGAAATCTTTATTTCCTTGTATGGCTTCAATCTATTATCTATTGCACTTTCCTTTCAACCTGCAGAACTCTCTGTGACGTCTCTTATAGGGCCAGTCTAGTAGTGACAGAGTCGCTCAGCTTTTATTTGGCAATGACTTAATCTCTCCCTCATTTATGAAGGAGATATGGAATTCTTGGCTGGCAATTTTTTTCCTTTCACCACTGTAAATATGGCTTCCCATTGTCTTCTTGCCTCCATGGTTTCCGATGAGAAGTCAGCACTTACTGTGCCCTTAACTCCGTCTTACGGAGGCGCCCTTGTACGGGGACCTTGCTTGCTCTCTTCTGGCTTTGAGAATTCGCTCTTGATCTTTGGCATCTGACAGCTTATTATAACATGGCACAGTGTGGATCTATTCGGGTTTATCCTGTTTGGAATTTGTGTATATTCATGTCTTTTGTTAGATTTGGGAAGTTTTCAGCCATTATTTCTTTGACTAGTCTCTCTGCCCCTTTCTCTCTTTTTTCTTCTCCTTCTGGGACGCCCACAACACGTATATCAGTACAAAACTTGATGGTGCCCCGCAAGTTCCACAGGCACTGTTCACTTTTCTTTCTTTCTTCTTCTTTCTGTTTCTTAGACTGCATGTTTTCAGTTTTCTTGTCTTTGGGTTCACTGATTGTTCCTTCTGCTGGCTCGAATCTGCTGTTGATCCCTCCTAGGGAATTTTAAACTTCGATTACTGTAGTCTTCAGCTCTGCTCATTTCCTTTTCATAATTTCCATCTCTCTATTGATATTCTCTTTGTGTTCACCTATCATTTTCCTTTAGTTCCTTGTCCACGTTTTCCTTTAGCTTTTTGAGCATATTTAGAACCATTTTTAAAAAGTCTTTGTCTCTTGTGTCCCAGGGCCTCCTCGTTGGATGTTTTTCTTCTTTGCCTGGGCCGTCACTTCCTGTTTCTTTGTATGTTTTTTGGCCTTTTTTTTGAAACCGGTACATTTTGATATTTTAATGTGCTATCACTGGAATTTAACTCTGAGGCATCTGTTCCTTAAGCTTGTAACCAGCTAGCATTACGGGAGAGTTTCCTTTGACTGCTGGGAACTAACACACACACACACACACACACACACACACACACACACACACACACACACACACACACACACACACACACACACGGTAAAAGAAAACACCTTTCCCAGGCTTTGCAGATTGACTTGTGTGAATGCTCTCCTTCAGTGCTTATCCATGCAATGAATATAGGGAACAGCTGCAGGCCAAAGTGTAGGGCCTGCCCTGATACTTCCTGTGCATGTGTCCTGTCTTGAGTGTATGTGTTTGGCTCTAGGAATTCCAGTGTTTGCACGATTCTAAGGTCTCCTCTTCCCTCAGGATCCCCGGGCTCTGCACTGTCTGTCCTTCAGCCAGCAAGCCCTTGCCCCAGACAGCACTAGGTGAGCGTTCTCCCTCCGCAGTAGCTGCCTTCTGCATGCGGGACAGTTCTAGGATGGTGAGTCAGACAGATTGGGCCAGACATCCATGCTCCCAGGATGTGCGTGAGGGCCGCTCTGCTCACTCTGGAGCCAGGACCAGGGATCTGCACTGGGACCACGGGTCAGCCCTGTGCCAAGCCGGTGAGGGTGGGGAAGGGCCAGCCAGGGTGCCAGGAGAGCCTGCAGCTGCTCAGGAGCTGCCTCCTGGACTGAGCGCTTTCCTTGTTACTGCATCCTGGAGCTTTGAGAAGGGTGTTTCCGCCAGTTCTTGCTGGTTGTTCAGAGCTTCTGTGGGGGATCTTGAGTCCTGGAGTGTCTTACTCCGCAATCGTAAACCTCTAGGATTTTTAATCTAGGCAACTGGAAGGGCCAGTACCATGTGCTAGACATAGTTTTATGGGATTCACATCTAAAAATGCATTGATCCTCACAATTATGGTATGGCTTAAAATTTTAAAAAAAATAAAACTATTGAAATACTTACATTCAATAAAATACAGCCCTCTTAAGTATAACAAGGGTAAGCCTGATAAATATATATGTATGTGTAATATATAAATATGTGTGTGTCTGTATATATCTAGCCACCACCCAGATCAAGGTCTGAAACCTTTTCAGTACCTTGGCGCCCTTCCGTGTCTCGTGCCCCTCCTTGTGAGTACCTCTGCCAAAGGTGTTTTTACTTCCATCACTACCGATTTGTTTTATTCTGTTATTGAGCTTTGTGTGAACGGGATTATATAGTACATACTTTTAAAATGATATTGAGATATAATTCACATACCATAAATCCACCTTTTAAAGTGTGTATTTCAATGCTTTTTTTGGTATCTTCACAAGGTTTGTAGCACCAACACTAATTCCTTGATGTTTTCATCATTCTGGAAAGAAACTCTCTGCGTATTAATAGTCACCCCCCACCCTCCTTCCTCCTGGAAACCACTAATCTGCTTCTGTCTCTATGAATTTGCCTATTATGGATATTTCATATAAATGGAATCATGCCATACGTGGGCTTTTGTATCTGGCTTCTTTCACTTAGCATAATGTTTTAAAGGCTCATCCATGTTATAGCATGTGTCAATTCTTAATACCTTTTTATTGTCAAATAACATTTCACGTGTGGATATACTGCATTTTGTTCATCCATCCATCACTTGGTGGACATTGGGTTATTCCCACCTCTTGGCTATGATGCATTACACTGCTCTGAGCATTCGTGAGGAGCTTTTGGGTGGACTTAAGCTTTGGTTCTCTTGGGTGTACACCAAGTAGTGGCTTCCTTTGTTCAGATTATGTCTGTAATTCATGTATGTTGTTGCATGGAGCAGTAGTTTACTCTTTCCATTGTGTTGCAGGGCTCCACTCTATGAATTGACACGACTTACTTATCCATTCCTCTATTGGGGGGCATTTGGGTTGTTTCCAGCTTTGAACTCTGATGAATAATACAGCTCTGAGCATTCTTGGGCACGCCCTTTGGTGAGAAAAACCCCTCATTTCTCTTGGGTAAATCCACGGAAGTGGACTTGCTCATGCTGGTGCTTGGCGTTCCCCCGTCAGGTGCGTGAGCAGAGGGCGTGAGCTTCTCGCCCTCCTGCTTCGGGAATCCTCCTCTCCTGCCCGCGCACACGGTGTGTCCTCTTTCTCTTCCCTCTAGAGCGTCCGTTAGTGACCCTCTGCCTCCTGACGTGTTTCTTCTGCTGTTTTTACCAAAGCAGTTTTCAACTTGTGCCTGCCTGTTGCTTGCAAGGCTTGGTGCAGTCTCAGATGACTTACTGTGCTTTGCTCTTTTACAGCAGTGCTCACTACGGGTTTTTGAGAGTTCCAGATCCATCTCAGGAAAAAAAATGGGACCTTTTATAGGAAAATGCACCTGCAAACGCTCACGCGGTTTTTCTGCACTTTTGGGGCGTTTGTGGACTTCCATCCACAGTGGATTCATGGTTCCCAGATCCTTCTCTGCTTTCTGATGCCTTTTTAAAAAAGGGTCAATATACCGCAGGCTTCCCCTGACCCTTTAAGAGCTTTTACTCCGAGCTTCCCTTGCAACAAGTCACGTGAAGTGACCGTATATGCCCAGTTGTGCTGACATAAGGGTCTTCACTTGTACCCAGCTGGCAGATGTGGTATGACTTCTTAGCGTTTAGAAAAGTTATTTTAATTGATGTGCAGTGCTCATTTGGGAACTTTTCTGATTATATCCTTCACTACCACAGTTTAACTGCTTAACTAGAGATTAAAAGGACTACTCTGCTGCTGAATTGGACTCTCCCAGGCTGAGAAGGCACCACCTTGGCCTCAGGGGTAGCTGTCACCAGGTGGAAGGTGCACCCCTCCTCCTGGCTGCCCTCCATGGGACCCCTCCCCTCCTCAGGCCTGGGCCTGCCGGTGTCCTGCCCCATATTTAAAAAAATGGGTGAATAATTGGGTGCCATTCTCTTGCAGAGTTCTGTGGAGAAGTACAAGTGTGGCTAAATGAAGCGGATAATTAAATAGACCTTTTCTAAACATGGTATTTAAACTCATTTAATGACAATGGTAGCAGAGGTAGGGTCACCTGGACCCTTTTTCTGGTCCTTTCTTCCTTAGGAAAAGAAACAGCAACATTATAACAATCACTTGCGTTAATCTTTTTTCTCTAAGAACGAATTTGGGCTTCATCCAGGGGCCTTGAGCTACTAAGCTTAAGGTCCTTGTCATGAGGAAATGCTGCAGCTCCACAGTCTAGCATCATTACAAGGCTTAAATATGTAGTCCATAATAAATTAGATTTTGATTCTTGAAAAATAAAAACTTTAGGTTTAAAAATATATTGGTTTAAAATGTTTACAAAAATAGTAGAAGTACAAAGTCAAAATCGTTTTCCCTCTTCTGCAACATCCATTTCCATTCCTCAGGGATAACTTCTGTTAGTAGTTTATCTTTCCAGAGTTTTCACCAAGCATTATACAATCAATGCATAGCTTTGTTTTTGCGATGGGATCACACCATACGTAGTGCTATGCCACTGCTTTTTCCACTTTGTGGTGTATGACGGTCGCCCTTCTGCATCAGCATGTGTTGATTTACTTTCTTCTTTTTTTTGCCTTTTCTTTAAATGCCTGATTATTTCCCTTTATTAACCAGTGTTTAGAATAATGAGTTGATACCCTAACCTCCAGAGATGGCCAATAGAGTATTTTTTTGTTTAACTATGAACTCATGTGAACTCATGATGAGTTTTGTTCTGGCTCTGGATCTTGATGCTCAGAGGGTCTCCTCTTAGTTTCGTGGGAGCCCTCTCAAGTCCTTTTGGCATGAACCCTTTGTTGGCTTCCTAGCTTTCGGGTGTGACAAGTATTTCCAAGCTACCGTTTTCTCCAATGTGAACTTAAATTCTGGATTCAGCCTCAGTTTTATTTCATGCTGGGTTTAGGAGAACTTCTCTTACTAGGTTCAACCAGATCTACCTGCTGCACCTCTGGTGTGCCTTATCATCACATTTTTTTGAGAGCTACCATGTGCAAGGAAGTCGGCTAGAATCTGCAGTGTCATGAGCTTGTCACTTCAGTGCACCCATCCCCTGTGCCTAGCAAACCACAACTCTCCAAAAATGAAGACAAAGCCTTATTATGTCTTTATTTTTAAAAAAAAGATTTATTATTTATTTATCTCTGCCCCCCCCCCCATTGTTTGTGCTTGCTGTCTGCTCTCTGTTCATCTTCTTTTTAGGAGGCCCTGGAAACTGTACCTGGGACCTCTCATGTGGGAGAGAGGCACCGAATCACTTGAGCTGCCTCTGCTCTCTGCTCCTTGCTTGTTGTATCTCTCATTGTGTTTCCTCGGTGTGTCTCTTTGTTGCGTCATCTCACTGCATCATCTTGTTGTGTCATCTTGTTGCATCAGCTCGCCATGCCAGCCCATCATGTCAGCTCACTGTGTTGCCTTCTTTAGAAGGCACCGGGAACCAAACCTGGGACCTCCCATGTGGTAGGTGGACGCCAAGCTGCTTGAGCCATATTTGCTTCCCCTTACTATGTCTTTAAAATTTATCCTTTATCTTAAGAATATCTATGGGAAACCACTGATGCATAGAAAAGTAGGCAATTGAAGACCATGTACAAATACCGTAACTTGTTTTCAGTTTTATTGTACAATAATTTACATTCAATGAAATACACTCATTTTAAGTGTACAGTTCAGTGAGTTTTGGTAGATAGATACAGTTGTGTAACCAACACCACAATCACACGTCCATCATCCCAAAAAGTTACCCCGACCCCAACTCTAGGCAACCACTGATCTGCTTTCTGACACTACAGTTTTACCTTTCCTGGAATTTCATGGAAATGGCACCTTGTAGTATGTAGCCTTTTGAGTCTGGTTTCTTTCGCTTAGCAGGATGTTCTTGAGACTTGTCCACATTTTTGCCTGTCTTAGCAGTTGGTTCCTTTTTCTTCCCCCAGTAGTGTTCCATTGTATGGACATACCTCCACATTTGGAGTTGGACATTTGTTTCTTTCCATTTTTTTTTGGCTGCTATGAATAATGATGATATGAACATGCATGGCTATGTATAGACATATACTTTAATTCTCATGGGTAGATACCTTGCAATTGGATTGCTGGATCATATGGTAAGTGTATGTTTAACGTTTTCAGAAAGTATCAAAATGTTTTCCAGAGTAGCTGAACCATTTTGTACTCCTACCACCAGCATATGAGGGATTGCATGTGTTGCTTAACATCCTACCAACACATGGTCTTGTCATTATTTTTAATTTTAGCCATCTAGTGAATATGTAGTAGTATGTAATTGTGGTTTTAATTTGCATTTCCCTAATGGCTAATGATGTGAGCATCTTTTCATATGCTTTTGGCTCTCCATATATTTTTTTGTGAAGTGTTTATTCAAATCTTGTTCGGTTTTATGTCTTCTTTCACTGAGTAATTAGAGTACTTTGTATATTCTGGATCCAAGTCCCTTTTTAGAAATGTGTTTTGATTTGGATCTGAATTTTAAATTTTGATCAGAAAATGTCCAACTCACTATGCTTTTTATTTGAAATACGAAAGAGAAAACCTTATCCAAAGAAAGTTTCTAATATATTTTAAGCATAATTTTATAATCATATGAATGAGGGACAGTGGGAGGGAGAGAAAGGTCAGGAAAGAGATATAGGAAATAATGGGGAAAGAGTGAAATAGGAAAGTGTAGAAGGAAGAAAAGGATTAGGAGAAAGAAGGAAATAAGACTGAAAAGAGAGATGGAATGAGAGAGAAACTAATAAATGAAGGTAGAGAAAAACAAATTTAAAGTAATGGAGGGGAAAATAAGAATAGGTATGAGAAGACAGGAAGAAAAAAATGCATGGAGAAGAAAATGCCATAAGTGCTCCTTTGATTTTCCATGTGCTACCTGCCGCACCAGCTGTCCTGTTATCTCACCCCTGCTTCTTGTGTCCAGCCTGTTTTCTGGAATTCTCACCCTTCCTCCCAATTCCCAGCTTCGCCTTCCAAACACACAACATAGCTGGATTGTGTCCTTTTAGTCTTTAGCGTGTAAAAGTACAAACTTGAGCTAGTTGTTTGGGTTTGCAGTTCACTAGCTCGTGGCCCTGGGCAGAGTCTAATCTTTAGGCTCCAGTTTCACCATCTGTAAACTGAGGATAATAGTAGTGCCTGCTTCGGAGTTTTCTATGAAGATTAAATGAAAGAACCCATGTAAAGCTTTTATGGTGCTGGGCACATAGTGCATGGTCTTCATTGTGTGTGTGTGTCTTCTGGGCTGGGGGGTGGGGTGTTTCCTGGTTATCTTTCTTCACCCCTTTGGTTCTTTGCATGTTTTTAAATTTGGGCGTATTTTACAAACTAAAATATTTAAGTGACAAAGTATCACAACATGCATCATGCTTCCAAAGCTCTGAGATATAAACACAACTGTGTTTGTTCACCTGAAATGAAAAGTTGGGAGTAATAATAGTGGATATTTACATAGTGCCTTAACTTAGGGCATTTTAACATGGTACTGACAGATATTTAGTCATAGAAAACTTATGGGTGCAGGGCTGGAATTTCCTGGTCTCTGTAATGGTGAGATGCCAAACCAAACCATGGTTTGATAAATACAGCTGAGGCAGGTGAGGAATCTGTATGTTTTTTTTTTAATCAGTAAACGCAGCACACGAGCTCTACCCTTTCGTGCCAGCCACCTCTGCCACAATTCACACTGAGAAACAGAAAGTGGTGTTTGAAGGCTGTTGAGAGTTCGCCCTCTTCCCGCCGCAAGATCCCTCTGCAGCCTTTCTCATCTGCCTCTGGCTGAACGTTAGTAGTGAAAGAAGTTTACGTGCCTGTGACTAATCTGTATTTTTTTGAATTTTCCAGCTGCTGACAAATTTCTTCTTACATTGAACTGAAAATTGCTTTGATTCTGGATCAATATAGGGAAAAAAACTTCTTCCCTCTTTTATATGTAGCTATATAAGGTGCGATTATATTTGCTGTTTGTTTTCTCTTGCTTGGACATTTCCCAGTTCCTACCATTGTTCTCCAAATAATATGATTTCAGTTTTCTGCTTGCTTTCCTATTGGCCTGACTCTGGATACACGCTAATTTGTGCCACTGAAATGTGGCACAAATAATTGAGTCTAATATTCTAGATGTATAAAATTGAGTAAAAAATCTGGGTGTTGTTCCTGCTACCTTTGTCTGGTTGAGACCCCCTTCTCTTATTCATCATGACATGACAGCAGTCATTTATTATATTGAAGGTTGATCCTATACTTCATTGTCCAAACCAGGACACTTTTGAGAATAAAAGGGGGCACAGTTAATAATTAAGCTTGGGCAACAGGCTTATAAATTAGAACTGTCCCAGGCATATGGGATGTATGGTCACTGTAATTATATTAAGCTGAACTCAAGCCCTAAGATCCAGGTTTTTGAAAAAATGTTTTAAATATTAATTATGAATAGCTCAAATGTTCCCTTCTATCATACAATTAAGAGTTTAAATGTTTTTCTGAACTCAAATGCAAAACTTTATATTTATGGTTGTTGAAGTTTAATCGTGTTTGTCCTGTGGAGATTATTTAAAGATCCAGGTTTTTATGGGTCAAATTAGCCATTCTTTGCAGGTCTGTGCCTTCTGAAAATGTGCTGGCCTACCTGCCTGTTCTTCCCAGCCACCTGTCCTGTAAAAGGGCCTTTCGAATGCTCAGCACCATCCTCCCTCAGGGAGCTGTGAAGCTCTAGGTGGCCAGCTGAGCACCAAGCTTTCAGGACCTTTCTTTCTCGGGTATTTGCATTTCGGTGGGGGACAAAAAAAAGACTAAAACCTTTCTGAGCAGGAAGATTAGACATCCAATGGTTGCTTCTCAGGTATCTTGGCCAGAGTCCCTTCTGCAAACAGGTTCTGAGCATCGTCCATGGACCAGATAATAGGTGCTGAATGTTCCGGTAAACAGGTTAACCAGTGAAAGACACCATCTGGTTGGCAGAGGTCAACCAGCGTAGGGGTAAAAAGGAGGAAGGTAGTTTTGGGAGGGAATATTCCTGTTCCATTGTGATTTCCTATGTAAAAATTGGACCAGGCAATTAAAAAAAGAATAGGTTTTGTGGATTTCAAAAAGTCATTCATAAAGCAAAGTTCCCTTGGTCCCCATGTCTTTCTCCTCTTGATCCCAGGATTTCTTTATGTGTGTATATATATATATATATTTTTTTTTTTTCTAGTGTCAGTTTTTTTTACCCTAACCTGTATACAAGTGTAGTCCTCTAGAACAGTGTCTTTTAAACATTAAATTTTTTTTTTCAGAAAATAGTTTTTTTTTTTTTTAAAGACCAGGTGCATGGTGGTAAATTTAAGGAGCATTAAAGGTAATACAGTGGAAAGTATGTTTCAGCCGTCACCCTCGGTCTCCCCAGTGGCAGCCCCTGTGATCAGTGTCCTGCATATCATTCCAGAAATCCATATACATAATTTCATGTATATTTATAGTTCCCCTTTTCCTTTACATATGTAGGAACATTTTATACTTATTCTTTCTCACCTTTTTTTTCCACTGAATTTATCTTGGAGATCATTCTTTACATACATATAGACCAGCTTTATGTTTTTGAAGAGTGGTGTATAGTCCTTTGAGTAGAAGTAATGTATTTAATTAGTCCTCATTAATGCATTTTTCGCTCTGAAACATTTTTGGTTGCAACTTTCAGGAAGAAATACATTTTACATTGTAATCCTGCATGTGCACACACACAAGCGAGAAATAAAACCTTCTTGAAAGAGTACTTACTACTTCAGTGCCTCTGTTTTCTGTCCCATCCCATCCCATCCCATCCCATCCCATCCCATCCCAAAAGTGCTGATTGAAACCCCGTAAATTGATTTCACAACCTGGGTTGCATGGCCCACAGTTTGAAAAACAGCTCTAAAGTTGTTTCTCACTGAGTCCTGAATTGTCTATAGGTAGATGCTTTGTGGTGATAACAGTCTTAATAGAGAGCCAGTCTCACTTAGGCAGTAAACCTACATAATGATGACTAAGACTCCACGACCTCTTTTGTTCTGGTGGGTAAATTTCTGGTGACAGAGGACCTAGCACACAAACTGGTTTTATTTCAGGTCTCTTGTATGAGAACAGCAATTAATATGGTGCCTGGACGATGAACAGCAAGGCATTTTTGAATCTAAATATCTTTATTACATAACTCTAACTTGGCATGAAAATATCCTGTTTTTGACTTTTTTTCTGTTAGCCTACCTCTATAAAGTTAATTTATCTGTATCAACAGTTTAAGTGTTCGGCTATTAGAAAATTATTACTTTCCGAGTGGAGGGTTTGGGGTCATACAGTGACCCTACATCTTCACTTCTTTTAAGTAAAGTTACAAATATTCAGATGCAGGTTTTTTTTTTAAAGATTTATTTATTTAC
>JAQZBX010072834.1:0-14998 GCA_029593785.1 Cabassous unicinctus | reverse complement strand
AAAAATTAGTAGTGTTTCTATATACTAGTAATGAACAACCAGAAGAATAAGAAAAAAATTCTATTTACAATAACAACCAAAAGAGTCAAATATCTAGGAATAAATCTAACCATGGATGTAAAGGACTTGCACACAGAAAACTAAAAAACATTCCTAAAAGAAATTAAAGAAGACCTAAATAAATGGAACAGCATTCCATATCCATGGATTGGAAGACTAAATATTATTAAGATGTTAATTATACCCAAAGCAAATTACAGATCCAACACAACCCCTATCAAATTCCTACAACCTTCTTCGCAAAAATGGAAAAGTCAATCATCAAATTTATATGGAAGAGTAAGGAGCCCCAAGTAAGTCAAAGCAACCTGATAAAAAAGAATGAAGATAGGGAGCAGGTGTGGCTCAAGTGGTTGAGCGCCTGCTTCCTACATGGGAGGTCCCAGGTTCAGTCCCCAGTGCATCCTAAAAAAAAATAAATAAACAGCAAGAAAACAAATGAAAAAACCTACTCGAGGGAGCTGATGTGGCTCAGTGATTGAACGCCGGCTTCCCACATATGAGGTCCCAGTCTCATTCTCCGGTCCTGGTACCATAAAAAATTTTTTAAAAAAAGAATGACGTGGGAGAACTCATACTTCCAAATCTTAAAACTTATTACAAAGCCACAGTAATCAAAACAGCATGGTACTGGCACAAGGACAGATATATAGGCATATGGAATTGAATTGAAATTTCAGAAATAACACATTTATGGCCAAGTGATTTTTGACAAGAGAGCAAAGACCACTCAATTAGGAAAGAATAGTCTCTTTAACAAATGATACTGGGAAAACTGGATCTCCATATGCAAAAGAATGATGGTGGACCCATATCTCTCACCATATACTAAAATCAACTCAAAATGGATCCAATTTCTTAGACTTTATATCTGAAGCACAAGCAACAAAAGAAAAAATAGATGAATGGGACCTTATCAAAATTAAAACTTCTGTGCCTCAGAGGACTTTATCATGAAAGTGAAATTACAACCTACACAATGGGAGAAAATATTTGGAAACAACATATCCGATAAAGGTTTAATATCCAGAATATATAAAGAAATCCTACGACTCAACAACGAAAAGCTAAACAATCCAATTTTTAAAATGGGCGAAAGAGTTTAATAGACATTTCTATTCAAAAAGCACATGAAAAGATGCTCAACATCATTAGTCATCAGAGAAATGCAAATCAAAACCACAACAAGATACCATTTAATATCTACTAGAATAGCTACTGTTAAAAAAATAGGATAATTGCAAGTGGTGGAAAGGATGTGGAGAAATAAGAGCGCTCATTCATTGCTGGTGGGAATGTAAAATGGTGCAGCCACTGTGGAAGACAGTCTGGCAGTTTCTCAGAAAGTTAAGTGTAGAACTACCATATGATCTGCAATCCCACTTCTCAGGATATATGCAAAAGAATTGAAACAGATATCAAACAGATATTTGCACACCAATGTTCATAGTAGCATTTATTCACAATTGCCAAAATACGGAAGCAACCCAAGTATCCAACAACTGATGAATGGATAAATAAAATATGGTATATACATACAATGGAATATTATTCAACTGTAAAAAGGAATGAAGTCCTGATATATGTAACAACATTGATGAATCTTGAAGACATCACGTTGAGTATAATAAGCCAGAAACAAAAGGACAAATACTGTGTGATCTCATCAACATGAAATAATTAGAATAAGCTAACTCAAAATCCGAGTCTAGAATATAGATTACCAGAAAATGGGTTGGAGGTAAGGAACAGGGAGTTAATACTTAAATTGTTCAAAGTTTTCTATTTGGGATGATGGAAAAGTTTTGATAATGGATGGTGGTGATGGTAACACAACACTATGAATGTTACTAACAGCACTGAATTATATATTTGAATGTGGATAAAAGGGGAAATTTTAGGTTATATATATGTTACTAGAATTAAAAATTTTAGAAAAATCCATGGAATTGTACAATACAAACAGTGAACCCTAAGTTAAGCCATGGACTATAGTTAATAGTACAATTATAAAAATGTCCTCTCATCAGTTGTAACAAATGTACCACACCAATGCAAGGTGTTAACAATAGGGTGGTAAAAATGAGAATCCTGTGTTTCATACATGATTTACCTATAAACTCACAACTTCAAAGGAAGGAAGGAAGGAGGGAGGGAGGAAAGGAAGAAGGAAAGAAAGAAGGAAAGAAAGGAAGGAAGAAAGAAGGAAGGGAAGGGAAGGAAGAAAGAAGGACACTGAACTTGGGCAGATGCCCCCTGCCACTTTCCAGCTACTGACCATGGGCAAGTTGCTGGCCTCTTCAACCTTTGTGTAATACTGGGGAATAAAACCTGCCTCAAGCTGTGGAACAGCTCTGGCATACAACCACGGCTCATCTAAGCCACTGGAGGGGCCCCTGAATCATTATTTCAGCTGTCATTTCCCATAGAAGATCATTATTAACACTAACAGCTGCTGTCTTGCTGGGTACCAGGTGCTGGATGGGGGCTTTATTCCCATGACATCGTCCAACCCTTGTAAAGACCCTGTTGTTCAGTTTCCCAAGGGAACACTAAACTTTTTGGTCAGAAATCTTTCTGAAGTGTCTCATCTCCCTTAAGTTCTTCTCTCTTAACTAGATAACATCACTGAATTTTACTTGGGTGACTGAGGCTCCAGCAAGAACACTGGGTCATCTCTAGGATGGGATTTCCTCCCCAGTGCTCCCATGGCCTGTAGAACATGCCAGATCTCCCTCTCTGCCCCCACCAGGGATACCCAACCCCTTCAGTGGAGTCCACACCCTTCTCTGCAGTGGACCAGATTCTTGGCTGGGGACATGCTATGTTCATTCCTGTTTTCCCTAACCTGTCCTCTTCCAGAATATACCTGCTTCCTCTTCCTGACCCAATTCCCATAGATCCCCCAAAGTCCGAGCTGACTCCCTGCTCCCTGAGTACCCACAACCAGTGGGATCTTGTGTGTGAGTGAGAAGGACAGTACAGGGAGAAAGCTGACTTGCTTGGAGAGGCAGGTTTGGGTGTGGAGGCGGGGGGTGAGATAGGGTCAGGTTCTGGAGAATGTTGAAGGCCTGGCTGTGCAGCGAGACACGAGGAGGTAGATGATAAATGCGCTGGTCCTCTGCTGCTTTAAGTTTGCACACGCACGCACACACACCAGGCTTCTTGCTGGTCAGTTCTTCATGCCTATAACACCTTCCTCTCAGCCTCCTCCTCCTGCTCCTCCAGCAAGGCCCAGCTCAGGCTGTCCTGACTCAGCCCAACCCATGAGGACACCTCCATCTTGCGTCACTCTCCAATTAGCCCATGAGTATCTACAAGCAATCACATGCTGCTTCTAGATACAAAGAGACTTTTCTTCTTTTCTTGCTTTCCACAGAACACCCAAGCAGTGGGAAAAGCATAGACCTGTAGGTCACCAAGGCCTGGATTTGAGTCCTGGTCTGCCACTTAATAGATTTGTGAACTTGGGTAAAGAGTTAAACTTTTCTGGACCTTGGGTTCTTTATCTCAGTACAATACCACTTAAACCGTACAATTAAATGATGCCAAACTGTCCAAGTAAGTACTACAGTGCCTGGCACATAGAAATAACGATAGTTAGCATTTATACTAAGCAATTCCTATGTGCCATGCACTGTTCTAAACTCTACATGTGTTAATCATTTAAATTCTCCCAACAGCCCTATGAGGTAGATTTTATCATTATCCCCGTTTTCAATATGAGAACGTTGAGGTTCAAAGAGATTAAGTGCCTTTCCCAAGGTCACACTGCTAGTGAACTCCAGAGCTGGGGTTTGAACCCAGGCAGCCTCACTCAGACTCTATGCTCCCAGCCATCGTGCTAGACTCACAGTAAATGCTGGCCACTTCTTTACTCACAACCAGGCCCTGGAACACAGTAAGTGCTTAACGACCCCCTGTGGAAGTGAACAACACTCAACTCCATGAAGTTGTCCAGAAGAGAATGGAACTGAATGCTCAAAGAGAAGAGCAGCTGGGTTTTCCTAGACAACTGATGGGGCTGGAGACAAAGCCTATGCCAACCTGTGACCAAGGTGTCCTGGGACCTCCTGGCCCACAAGGAAACTGGGACACTCATGGTCTTCTCCAGCTCCTCTGTGCCATGCCAAGGCCCTGTCCCCAAGAACCCCCTGGAGGTTTAGGATGATGATGTAGGCAGGGGCTACGGGGGAAGAGAGGCAGTCAGGTGAAGAGCAAATGCTTTAACCAACATATTTTATTTTCAGGCCTCCATGTCCCAAGCCATCTCAGCCAGCACCAGGCAGGCCCAACCCACACTTCCAGGGGTGAACCCACTTAGCAAACTTCCAATAAACCTAGCCTGAGAAGGATTTCTTTGCACAAACACAAGGGCTTATGGAGGTCCAGGGAAGCAGACGAGGTCTAGAGCCATGGGGCATCAGAATTATCTGCCAAATTCTCAGGTCCAACCTCAGAGATTCTAATTCCATAGCTCTGGGGAGGGGCCCAGGAATACACATGCTTCCCAAGCTCCCTGGGTGAAGGTACTGTTCAGAGACAGGGTTACTACTACTAGAGACTCACTGGCTTCAGGCAGTGGTTCTCAACCCTATCTGTGCATCAGAATTATGTAGGGAGATGGTAAAAAATATAGGTACCTGCCCCTCCCCAAACTAGGTGCAAAAAATATCAAGGAGTGGAGCCCAACAATGTGAATTGTTTAAAGCACTGATGAGATTCTGATACTTAAGAAAGCTTGAGAAACATAGTTCTAATCTGATATTCAGGGAACCTGGGGTCTGGTCTTGAAAGCACAGTCACAGCCTGCTTATGGGCAAACTTGGGACAGTTTGGTAGAGTATATTGCCAAAGGTTACAAAAACAACTTGCTCCACATCAAAAGCTTTATGCAATGTGGGTTTTAAGGCCCAGGTTGGGAAACCACCTTTTCAGTGAAACTATATGATATGAGGACACCAGGTGATGGATCCCATAAACCCATCTAGGCATTCAATAACCAATTCTTCCCACAAGGTTTTGATGCAGATGCATGGAACCAGAGCCATTTTTCTTCCAAGCAGGAGACATCTTCCTTTCCAGGTCATTACTATGGATAAATTGTTCCCCACCACTCTCGCTTATCATTCATGCAATCCTCCAATTTGAGTTTAGAGTCAAAATTATCTTGAATATCCCTGAATTATTGAATGTTAAATTAGATGGAGACCTCAGGGATCATCTAGTCTACCCAACATCTGGAGAGGCAGGTATGGGAGCCAGAATGGGAGGCCAAGCAGAACTGAGCCAGTTGAACAGGAAGCTAAATCCCATAAGACCCTTGGAAACCCCCCAAAGCTCTGCATCTACAAAAAAAGAACCCACATCCCTGAGCAGATGGGCAGCCTGGGAGAAGTCTTTCATCCAGCCAACCCCAGTGTCTTCCTGTTTATGTTTGCTTAATAAGGTCCACAGTGATGTTTTATTTGGTGATTTATTTCCTGTTTCTTGGAAATTAAGTATATGATGAATTTTCTCTTGGTATGAATCCCAGAAGCCCAACAGGAATATTAGGCCCTAAGCCAGTTTCAGAAAATTCCATTCTTTCCAGCAGGACATCAAAAACCTTTTGCTAGGATAAGATTTTCAATGTCCAGAACTTTGTTTTGTTTTCTGTTATTTCCCTAGCACCTAGCACAATGCCTGACAAATGATGGACACTCCATATGAATGAATGAATGAATGAATGAGGGAATGAATTCATTCATTCATCTAATCTTAGGACCAGGAAACATGGGGAAATGTCTCAAGGCAGAGCTACACTTAAGCCATCTCAGAAAGAGATAGCTGTAGCAATTTGGCATTACTTATGAATTCCAAAGATAGATATTGTATGTTTGTAAACTGGTCTGTTCCTCTGGGCGTGATTAAATTATGATTAGGGCTTTAATTGGGCCACATCAGTAGAGTGTTGAGCCCTGCCCCTTGGTGGGTGGGGACTCAGAGATAAAAGACATGGCAAAGGACAGAATTGGAGTTTTGATGTTGGAGTTCTGATGCGGAGTTTTAATGCTGAAGCCCAGGGAAGTGAGCACACAGAGGAGCTTGCTTGTGAGGAAGGAGAGAAGGCCCCGGGAAGAGAGACAAGCCATTCGCTTGATAGTCTACAGCTGGCCTTGTGGAGTGCCGCAAGCCTGAGTCCAGAGAGAAACAAGGCCCGGGAAGAGAGGAACCCAGGAAGCCTGAACCCTGGCAGATGTCGGCAGCCATCTTGCTCCAACACGTGGCAACAAACTTTGATGAGGGAAGTAACTTATGCTTTGTAGCCTGGTAGCTGTAAGCTTCTACCCCAAATAAATACCCTTTTGTACATGCCAATAAATTTCTGGTATTTTGCATTAGCACCCCTTTGGCTGACTAATACAATAGCTTTCTCCCAGCTTAGCTTTCAGAGTCCATCTTAGTCCTCCTCTCAGTCATGACGCCGGTGTTTACTAACCACCGTGCTATCAAGAAGTTCTGGAATCCCCCATCCTGCACTGCTGGGCACCCCCACTCACTGAGGGCAGAAGGACACCAATGAGCAACTCTCTGTCACCCTTCACCAAGTTCTCTGGGGCTCATCATAAAATGAACTACAGCATCTGAGACGGCTGTTTGGGAAGAACAAGAAGTGCTCTGCTGGGGCTGGGCTGGGTTTGTGGGGGAAGGGGGTTGGGGTGCCACTTCCAGTTGTTCGCAGTTCATGGCTCTCTAATCTTCTAGAGGGCTTAAGCCTGTATCACAAGAGTTATCTCTTAATTAGACCCCAGCTTGTCCTGATCTCCCATTTTTTGTTTACATACAAACCTTTCCTTCCCAAGTGATTATAACTTCCTTAAGGGCAACCACCTTCTTTATACTTCTCCTAAAGTCATTCTTATCCCTTTGTCCACACCCCACACTCAGATAAATCTAGACACAACGTTGGCGCTCACCAGTACTGAACAAGGACTTGGAAATCCAGAAGTAAATTGAAATGCCCAGGATCACAAAATGAGAACGTGCCTCAGGCAAATTTCAAACTCAGAACCCTGCATACCCAGACCCAACATCCTTGTGAAGAAATAAGTATATCGATTCACTCAGGGTAGAAAAGTTTCCCCCTGAGACTTCTGGACACAGACATGGGCCAACCCCAAACTCCTGGACTCCCGACTCTGTGTGGCCCGGAGTCAAGGGTATGGGGTGAGCAACACTGGCAGGGACTCTGGCATCTGCAGAGCCCACATGGGAGCCTCAAGGCCTGGACACTTGGTGCCTGCTATCCTGCCATCCAAGCCCTCCAACCCAGCTCTGGCTTCCAAAGAGCAATTCTACACCTCCTCCTCTACCAAGAACATAGGAAGCTGCCCTGAGAGGACACTGGAGAAGACGGAAAGGTCATAAAGTGGAGATATTCAGGAAACCCAGAGAGTCTTTGGGCATTAGAAGCAAGGAGAGTATCACAGATTCCCAACCCACCCTTCTCTTGTTACAAGGGGAAAAACAGGCACCTGAGAGCCTGGTAGAGACCCACCTGGGTCCAAAGGGCTCAGCCCTCCTGAATGCAGAGCTCTTTTCAACCATCCTGAAGTTCCAGAAAACCTGGCACATGAGAAGGCTGCTCTCTGAGGTCTCAAGCCTCCAGCTCGGGGGAGAGGAGCAAGGGGGAATCATTGGATTGGATTCCCCTGGTGCGTCCATGCTCCTGATGGCCGTGTGGTCCTCAGAAAAGGCCACCCTAACCAGAACCCCACAACAGATTGTCAGAGGGCCCCTAACAGCAGAGCTGGCCTAGGAAACCTTGTGAAATCACGAGAGGAGACTCCGTGGAGCTTCCAGCCTCAATTTTGGCTGCCTCTGAAGAGAACACACTCCAACTGAAAACCAAAAATCCAGGCCAGTAGATGGAGGAGGGCTCCTTAGGACTATCAGTAAGGGGTGACTAGACTAGCTTGCCCAGGCAGTCCCTCACTGTGTGAGGCTGGCATCACCGAAGTGTGCCCTGGTGGACCCAACAGAATGCACCACTTGCCAGTGATTTCAGAGTGCATGTTCTATGTCTTCGGAGTTTTTTATTTGAAGCTTTTTTAGGCCACACCAAAACAGTTTTTTCTTTAGTCTTACTAATTTTTGTAGATTTTTTGACTCAAGGGTTGGGGTGAGGAGCCCAAGATGATCTTCATGGTGGCCCTAGCTACTTCAGGGGATCTCTTCCATTCTGTTCAGAACATTCAAGACTACCCGAGACAAGTACGAGGCATGTCCCTGCCCTCAGAGAGCTTCCAGTCTGGCCGGGGAAACAAGGACAGCTCACTAAAGCAATGAGAGTCTCAGCTCCCCATCGGCCCCGAAGTTCTCCAGGACAGGGCTGTGACTTCCCCTCCCGGTGCTCTCCCCTGGGCCCACAACAGGGCTGCACACAGAGTAGACATCAACCAGCACTCAGGAGCTGGGTGTGCATGGGGGTGAATTGGGGGCCCGGGGAACAAAGGGATGGTCACACTCCAGGAGCAGCCTAGACAGACTCCACTTCCAGGCAGGCGCAGCTCCCGTGAAAGCTGGAGCTTTGCAAGCAACAGCAGATCTGACTGGGGCACCGTGCTGTGTTCCTTTCAATATATTAAAAACCCTAGGTTTTTTTTTAGGGGAGCAGATGCAGCTCAGTGGTTGGGCACCTGCTTCCCATGTACGAGGTCCTGGGTTTAATCCCCAATACCTCCTAAAAAATAATAATAAAATAAAACCTAGAATACAGCCGTCTACTCTGCCAGAGTAGAAGACAGCCTTTGCTTCCTCTGCATCCAGAGAAGGTAGAAGAAAGAAGAGTGCTCATTTTCAGGGCCACATTTCTTCCAACTGTTGGGGCAAGGCCCAGAGAGGGAGGGACCTTCTTGTCTGACAGCACAGCAAAGCCACATTTATTCAGAGTCCTCTGATTTGGAATTCTCACTCATTCCTTCAACAAATGTTTATTGAGCACCTACTCTGTGTCAGCACTGGGCCAGCACTGGGGATACAGCAGTGAACAAACACAGCAAACCCCTGCCCTCGCGAGCTGCCATTCCAGCTGCAGTGGAGGCGGGCCTTGGCTTGACCGCACACTTTCTGCAGGTGTGGATGATCTCTGTGGGCTCCACTCAGGAGCCCTGGGCTCTGGTTCACCTTTGTCACTATCTCGTCTATGATTTTTCCCTTGGGGGCTCAATTTCCACCTCTGCAAAATGGAGTGGCTGAAGGAGCCCATCTCTAGGGTCCTTTCCTGTTCTAGCCTGCTGTGCTTCTGTAGTTTAAAGAAAAAGACCAGAGGAGGCTGTTGAAAAGAAAAATTCCTCAAAGACTTTGAACACATCTACTTAAGTATGATTGAACTTGGTCTGGTTATTGCAGATCACTCTTATTTGTTCACCAGAGCAGGTTTCCAAAGTTTCATTGACCAAAGCCGGGTTACCCCGTCTGTAAATACAAAGCATTGAGGCTTATGTTACCAAAAAAGTGAGGCTTGGCTGTTCCACCATCTATTTGGGTGTTTTATGCACTGCTCTTCAAGGTTTTCAAGAACAGAAAATGAATCACAGGATGATATCCAGGATGGAATCCCAGGCATTGCTGAGTGGGCCAAGCCCCTGGGACCTATGCCTGCCTGGCTGCTACACACACACAGAGCACTCCTGCAAGACAAGCTTCATGTGGAAAGTCTGCTCTTCCTTTTAGGTGTGCCCTGAGCCCCGAGCACCTTGCTGGCTCAGTAAACCCAGGCCTAAGGGGTCTTGGGTAGAAACCAACTTTCTCAAAAAGCCCTAAAGGGATTCAGCTCTGGGAAAACCTGGCCTGCCCAAGAATCCATCCCAACAGCCTAGTGGGGCCTACCCTGTCACCTGGTGGAGAAAAGACTTGCTTTGGAGGGGGAAGTCCTCGGACCCTTCTGTCACCTTGAACCTGTCCCCAAGCCCAGAGCTGGAGACCTTCCCATTGCCCACCCCAGTTTTAGTGGAGATGGGGAGGGGGTCAGGGGGGGAGGGACACCTTTGGCAGGTCAATAACAGCCGAATTCTGGCTCCAGAATTCTGTAAATGCCTTTGAAATCCTTAGGGGGCATAAATAAGCTTTATTTTCAGCCCTATTTCTTAATTCCTTTAAATGGGGAATTGGGGCAGGAAGTAGATAATAGGATCAGGAAAATGTGAGCTAAAGGGGATCTTTGTGGGCATATCACCCAACACCTCATTTTATATTATGGGAGACTAAGGTCCCAGGAGAGCTGGTTTCACCTAGAGCACACAGCCAGCAGCGGCTCGGGTGAGCACAGGAGGAGGTGAGCCAGCAGCAGCCCAGGTGAGTGCATCTCCTCCTCACACCTGGGAGGAGACACCCAGGCCACCGTCCTGCCCCCTGAGTGGGGCAGGCTCTTCCCCAGACAGTCTCCTTGCTTCATTCTCCTTCTATAATCATGTGTAGTTAATAACCAGAGTGAGCATAGCACTGACAGGAATCGAGGAGGCCCAGTGGAAGGAGCATGACAGTCTTGGAAAGGGCCAGAAGAAATTCTGGAAGGGAGCTGGGTGGCTGGGCACAGGGGAGGAGAAAGCCTTGTTTTTCACTGTGTACCTCTGCCCTCCTTTTTGGATATTATGTCATGTGCCTGCATGACCCAGTCAAAAATTATATATATAAAAAACAAAAATAAGGAACAAAAAAAGTATATATATAAATAACTATACATCTATACATATATAATGATTTATATGTCATTATAAACATATATAAGTAACATTTTTCTTCTTTTTTGGAAGAACAAGTTTGCAGGGATTGAGTTGAAATTTCGTTTTGGAGAGCAAGGGTGAGAGTTCGTTTTTTCTTTGGTTTTCCCATCTGCAGCAGGACAGAGCCTGGCCGAGCACACGCACAGGCTCTAAGGTAGAGAGCCTGTTAGCTGATGTGACTAGACTATGGCACACTGTGGCGTGCTGTGGTGTGAAAGCCTTTCAACAGGGCATCAGGAGAAATGGGTTCACGGCCCGGCTTTGCGGCCAGCTGGTGGCGGGATCTAGGGCAAGTAGCTTTTCTCCTCTGGCCAGTTTCCCATCAGCTATTCATTGAGGGGTTGGTTAGAGTTGTAAACCTCTTGTAATTGCCAAGCCCTGTCTTCAAATGAAATGTTCCATGGACGCCCACTTTTAAAGCTAATGGGAAGTGGGACTGCTGGGCTGCTGAAGCCGTGCCCCTCGGGCCCTCCCTCCTCCCCAGCTCTGTGGTTCCCAGGAGTCCCCAAGAGCAGGCTGAACACCCCAAGGCTGGACGGCTCCCTCTCAACCATGCCCTGGGACCAGCCTGGCTCCTCTAGGATGAGCCCTGGGATTCTGCCTGGCTATACCACAGAGAGAATCCCATGCCCCATCTGGAGTCCCCAAGCATGTTGACCTGTGAGAGTCCGGTGGTGGAGGTGGTCCTGAAGGGCAGGGTGGGGGTCTTCCCTCCCATGGCCACCTCCAGGTTCCCAGGGAAGCTTTGATGACTTTCCCAATGCAGAGAGGAGGGAGAAGAGAGGAGGGCCAGGCTGGAAAGCCAGGGTTGCCATGGAAATGTCTTTGAGAAAAGGACACAAGCAACCCGGGTCTCAAGGGCTTGTTTCTAAATGAGGTGTTTGGAATTCCAGTCGCATTTTCCTGAGGACCCCTGGGTGCTCAGGTAAGCCATGGAAGCAGGAATATGGCTTTTCCCGCTGGGCCTGCCGCCAGCTTAGTCCACTGTCCACAGCCCATCCTCTCTGCTCCTCACGGCAGCACCACCACCTTGCCCCCCTCTCATTCTAGCAGCAGAGTGAACACTCCCAACTCCCTAAGAATGAGGGTTTCTTAAAGGAGAGGAGGCCAGTCCTCCAGTCACCCACACTGGTAGGAGAGAGGGAGCCTCTGTGGGGAAGAGGGAGGGGGATCCATTCGATTGTGCATCATTTGAACTCATGCTACATCTTGTGGACCCAGAGCGCACCTCCTCAATCGAAATACTAAACAAGAAACTATGGTAGAGGCTACCAGTTATCCCCAAAATCCACCTTCCCCTCTTTTCACAGTAATAGAACCCCTCATTCTTAGCTGGCACTTGTCTCTCTGGAATAAAGACACTTTTCCAGTTTCCTTTGCAGCTAAGTGTGGCCATGTGGCTAAAATCTGTGCAATAGGATTTAAATAGAAGTGGTGCATGTAACGTCTAGGAAGTGCCTTAATGCAAGAAGGCATCTCCATCCCTTCTTTCTTTCTATTGGCTGGAATGCAGGCACAGAGCTGGAGCGTCTGCAGCCATCCTGGACTATAATTGACTGAAGGGATGGAAGTCATGAATGCCAGAGAAATAAGTTGAAGGAACCTGGGTCCCTGACACTGTAGGACACCATACCAGCCCTGGATTGCTACCTCCATACTTCTTCCTAAAGAGGTGATAGAAATGAACTGCAGATTTTAAGCCAAATCTAATGCTAGCTAATATAATGGACTTACGTCTGGGCTCTCTGGCCTCAGTTTTCACATGCCCTTCGCTCTCTATGCTCCAACCACACCAGACTGCTCTTAGTTTCTAGTACAGGCCATGAGCTCTAGCTTCCAAGACGTTACCCCCACTGTTGAGAACTCTCCTCCCACTCTCTGCCTGGCTGACTCCTCCTCAGCCAGGTCCCCTCTTACATGCCAGTTCCTCAGGAGGGCTTTACCTGAGCTCTCACTCTACTAAAATACGGGCTATACCTTCTCAAAGCTGCCTGGATTTCCCCCGAGCGGAGCGTGCATCCTTTTTAAACTCCTTGTGTGAGATCCACCTATCCCGGCAGGCAGACCATAACCCTGAGGGCGGGGAGCATGCTGCCGTGTCCACCCCTGATCCCCAGCTCAGGTTGCTGAGCTCAGATCATTGGACTGAGTTGAACTGCAAAATTCTTCTAGCTTCTCGACCACCATTCACGTTTTTCTCTCACGTAAGCCCTATGAAGTGGATATGACATTCCGCACTTTTCAGAGAGGCCAGCAGAATTCCAGGAAGGGAAAATGACTCACCCAAGCTCACGTCAGCTCAGTGGCAGGGCCCACGCCTGATCTCCCGAACCACAGTCGTGTGGGTGAGGGGTGCAGGACCTGGGGCTCTGGAGGGACAAGATTCTGAGGCTGTGGCTGACAGGAGTCTCTCATCACCCCAGGTCTTTTCTTAAGTGAAAAGAATAGTGCTTGAGTGCCTGTCAGCAGGTTTTTCTCTAGGTACTGGGGACACAGCAGTGAACAAAGCGGATGTGGTCCCTCCCATGGGTTTCTACCTGAACAGGTGAAAAGGGAAAGAGTGAGAAGAGAAGCCAACCTTGGCAGGTCAGTATGCAGACAAGGAGAGGAAGGGACAGTCCTGGGCAGTTGGGGCACGTCCTCGAGGCCAGAGGCTCTGGAGCTGACCCAAGGGCTTTGGGGAAACGTGTGCTAGCTCATCCATGAGCCCAGACTAGACTCACTCCTCCATCCTCTGCACCCACCATACCCGAAGGCCGGAGCCAGCATGAGTTGTGAAAGTCACAGAGGAAGGCTGAGATGGCCACTGCCCCCATCCCCGCCTTCAGGAGGAGCAAATGGGTTACCTTCAGGCTGTACTGCTAGCTTCATAATTGCCATGGCCTCGTTTACTGGAATCACTGTTCTGGAAGGCGGTCTGTGGAGGCCCTTCCCTATGGCCGCATGTGCTTTGTATATTCCTCCCTCTGCCATCTTGCATCCATTCACTGATCACTCATTCACTTGCTCACGGTCTCCTCCCCTCCCCATGTAGCTGGATCCCAATCCATGGAGGCACTTTCCTCCCTGAACCCTGCCCTGCCCTGCCCACCCCACCCATGGGGACCTTCGCCCCCTCCCCTGCACACTGCAACCCTTACATGCTGTCCTGCTCCCTGGGCCGGGCATGACTCGGCCTTGTTGTGGATGACACCCTGTCTCCCCACCTGCATGGTGATTGTCTGGGCATCAGGGAGGGTCTTGGTTCCCTCTGAACCCCTGGCCCCCAGCCCAGTGCCCCTCAGTGAGAAGCGAGTGGAGAGGGACGATGGCTTAACTGTGGTTCAGGAACCACCTCCTTCAGAATCACCTGGGAGCTTTGGAAAGCTGGATTCTGGAAGAAAGCCAAGAACCCTTCTGCCCGTCCACCACCACCACGTCAGACAGCCCACCAAAATCAGGCGGGCCCTGCTCTTCTCTCTCCTCACATCCGTTCTTTTCGGTCCTGATCCTTATCATATCTCACAGCTGCATCTTTATTTGTGGGTCATTTCTTTACCCTCCATCACCTCCACTAGACTGTAAGCTCCACGAGGGCAGGGACCACAGGGCTTCTGTTCACCATGGTGTCAGCCATGTCTAGCACTTGAGACTTAGTAAATGATGAGTGTTAACAACTCTTACCTTTGGGGAAGGAGCTGAGGGCAAAAGTGAAGGAAGGGGACAGGAGAAAAATTGTTGCTTAAACAATTTATCCTCTGTACAGTTTGAATTTGCCCCATGTGCTTTTATTTCTATTTATCAAACTAGTTCAATTCAACTAGTTTATATTAAAAACTCACAAATACATAAAAATACAGATTCCTACCTCCCATCTGGTTTGGGGCCTGGGGATGTGGATTTTAGCAAGCTCCCCAGGTACCCCTAATGGCAGGTATGAGAAGTCGGTGTCCCCACTGAACTCAATGCTGCAGCTCAAAGGAACAGCTTTTTGCTTCTCCATGCAGGGCTCCATCAGGCTACATCAGGCTCCGGAGGAAGCCCCTTTCACCTTTGGAGTCTCAGTTCTCCCTGAGTGTAAAATCTCTGTCCCTGAGTCATGGCTGGCTATGGCCAGGATCTAGAACAGAGGCAGAGGAGTCGGGGAAGAAGAGGTGGCACCGTGAGAGGAGCAGGTGGCAAGGCTGGGGTGG
>JAQZBX010072833.1:0-15005 GCA_029593785.1 Cabassous unicinctus | reverse complement strand
AAAGTGGCTTGGTGTCTGGACTCCTTGAATGTCAGCCAAAGCTGTGCCAGCACCTAGAGACACAGATCCCCAAGCCAATCTCAGAAATTAGTACAAGGTCATGACTCCTGTCCTACTTCACCTAGCAGGAGTTTGAGCGCCATAAGCTAGACCCTTTCACCTTTGTTTAAGAGTAAGAAAAGCTCCGAGGTAGTGTCTGCTGCGGAAAGAAGGGCAGTCCTTCCCGACAACAGCCACCTTGACAGTCCTGGCACCTGCTTATCTACGAGGCAACGACGCTAGGCGGCCGCAAGCGCTGCTGGGAATGGTAGTTCTCCCCGCTCGACCTTCAACCACCAGCTGCGCGCGTCCAACCGGCGAGCCGGGCGCCGGCAGCCGGGATTGGGCCTTGACAGGGACAGCGCGGTGCTGATTGGACGTCACGCCCCGAAGCCCCGCCTCCCCGCCTTCTCCTCTCCACACCCAGCTCGGCTTCAGCGATAACCCTCCAGTCACCCCAGTCGGAGGGCTTCCCAGTTCACTGCCTTACAGGCCCGCTTGGAACGCTCTCCAGCGGAGGGCGGCCCTGAGACTCGCCTTTGTCCTGGGGCCTATGCAGCGCCAAAGCCTCCCCCACTTTCCGTTGGCTGCCCGAGTCAGCCGCCTCCCGCGCTCTCTCCGGGCGGCCCCGCGCTCACCTGGGCGGCGGTGGTCACGCCCGACAACTGACAGGCCCGCAGCATCTCGTAGGGGCCGAGTGGACCTCGCGGCTGGTGTACCCGGGAGCTACCGCGGCAGCGCGACTAGGGCAGGGCGTGCGTGCCTGCGTCCGGCCGCCCCTTCGCGCCGCGCTCACCGGAAGGCCGCTCAACGCCCATGCGCATGCACAACCCTTAGTCCCACCCCCGCCCGAGAGGATGGGCCCACTGCGGAAATGGGGCTGTACTGGGCCTGCGAGTCCGAAACGATTGGTGGAAACAAGTGGAAAGGGCGGTTTCTGCTTCCGGGTCGCGTAGGGTTCTTTGAAACGCCGGCCTTAAGCAATCGCTATAAGTGGACGGGTCTGAGTCTTCGGAGGATTAAAGCAAGAAGACGAAACAATCGTCTCTGCCCTCTGGCTATTTCTTAGAAGGGAATCGATTTGGCCAAGGTTACGTAAACAATGGCGTTGTCTGGGTTTGCGCATCTGTTTCGTTTGACAGCCCATCTGTAAGGGAGTCATCTGATTGCAGGAGACTGGATGAAGTGGATCGACCACGTATCTAATTCTAATAAGTGACAGAGCAGGAATAGAAACCCAGATTCTTCCGGTTTCACAGCTCCTACTCCTTCCAGATTAAGCCTCTCACTGCTATCTCCATCAAATTTTTATTTTTGAAAGTTAATTTTGGCCGCAGTATGTGGAATAAGTTAGAAAATAAGGTCAGTGCAAAGTATGCCACTGTTACCAAGCAAAAGGGCGAGTGGGGCTCTGCCCGTTAGTCTGAAGTGACCAATTCCTCAGACACCAGAGTTTCAAGGAGCGAGTTTATTGCTAAGCAGGAAGCAGATCAGATGTCCTTTCAGCCCAAAATCTGACTGAGGGGTTTAGGGTTTTTATGGTTTCGCACAAGGGAAGGTGGAGTTGTTACCGTTTCAATAGCAAGTATAAACAAGGGCTGGGACTAGTTCAAGGAGTTTTAGTAATTTCAAGTATTAACTTCTGGCCATTCTTTAATATACTAGAAAGTAAGGAAAAGCATCTATGTACTAATTCAGTAATAATCATTTGTTAATTCTTAACTCTCAGTTACACCACTGAGTATAAGGTATGACATTAAATACTGAACCTGGTAGTCAATACTATTAGTATTAATTAATTTTATTATCAGAACATCATAGAAGCTAGTATCTTCAGTTTATCTAATATATGTCCTCTGTTGTGTATGCAAAACACTTTCAAGTCATAACTAGGTAATTTATCACATAGTATCCTCCCTAGAAGTGGATAGCACTACTACTCCCTTTTGTAAAATGGAGAAATGGATTTTAAAATGATCTAAAATTGAATAATTTCTTATATTTTCATATGTCCTATGCTCTCAAGGTGCTTTGGTAATTACATTAAGTCTCTGTTATATATCTTTGCCACCTAACAACCTCCAGAGCAGCTTCGCATCTTATTAAGTAACTTTAACAATTGAATTGTAGTCTCCCCCCACAACCCCTCCCCACTGCTGTCATGCTGGGTGATGCCATTGTGATCACTTTTCTAACATCTTTGCTTTGAACTTGTTAGTGCCACTGAGCAATTTCATTCTGCCCCAGCCATGTATGCCACAGCCATATCTTGGGTTTGAACATCATTAGCAACCTTTCCAGGATTAAGATCAAACCCCAAAATTAACTTCTATGGTTTCCTAACCTCTCACTTATCCAAATCCTTAATCCTCACAATCCACATGCAATTCATCAGATCCTATTAATTATTATGCTTTAAAATATTCTCAGTCCTCTCCTGAAGTTAATTCAAGTTCAAATCACATCACTCCCCTGTTCAAAAACTCGTTGACTCCCACTGCTATCCAAAGAGGCTTTGTGTAATGTCTCAGTATACTTTTCCAGCATAGTGGATGATTTTGGACTCAGAGTGGCCACAGTAGGTGGGAGAGCGAGATGGCAACAACAACGTTCCAAGCTCATCACTCACTGATATATCCTTTATACCAGAAACACTGAAGTATAACCATCCCATTGGTTCTCAAACTGATCTGCAAGCTTAGAACTCTTTCAAAACAATTTTCATAATAATATTAAGATATTTGCCTTGTTTCCTCATTATCTCAGGTATATAGTAGAGTTTTCCGGAGGCTATGTGATACATGATACCACAACAGATTGAATGCAGAAGCAGATCTAAGAATCCAGTTTCCTATTATAACAGACATTAAAGAGATTTGTGAAAAGGTAAAACAATGCTACACTCCTCACTAATTTTTCTTAATTTTGAAATAATTACTTTCATAAAAATGTTATTCATGTTAGCATGTAATGGGTTTTTAATTGTTATTTTTAAATGACTTAATAAGTGACTTAGTAAAAATAATGGACCCCCAAAGATGTCCATGTCCTAATCCCTGGATCTGTGCATATGTTACTTTACATGACAAAAAGGACTTTGCAGATCTGATTAAATTAAAGTTAAAAATCCTCTCCATTCTTTAAGATCTATCTTATATTCCACTTCCTCATCCTTGATCAATCCAACCAGAAACCTTTTCTCCTTAACTGAGTTATTCATCTGCCTTGTCATGCTTTTATTCTGTACCCTAGAGACCGAGTGTTTGACCCCCACATATTTCAACCAGTAAATAAGGTTGTATATTGTATATGCATGGACCATCTCTGGATATGCCTTCCATCCTTGGGAGAGAGAGGTTCCAGTATTTTCTATCTGAATGAACATTAGGGAAATAAAAGATATATGCATGGCCATAAATGTATGGCCACTAATTCTCAAGAATAAAATAAGGGAGAGTTGAAGATGCTGTTCTACCAAATGACAATCAGCATTACTGATAAAAATAAATTATGTGGGATATTCTTAGGATATTTACATTCATTAGGTTATGTTAAATATAGGCATTCAATATTTTTTCCAAAGTTATTTTAAATATCACTGCTATTTTCTTTCCCTTCATTTAGCCATTCATCTTCCAGTTTGGGAAGGATAATAAATATTATTTTCTCAAATTAAATATATTGTGTATTTAATCATCATGGAGTTAATAATTAGAATATAAGTCATCAGAAAATAGAGAATGGAAAGCTGAGGGTTAATCTGTGCAGAATTGGTTAAAAGGTTATTTGTAAATCTTTGGAAATGAATAGAAATAGTTAAAGCATATCATGGTGTTTTTAACTAGTGGTGCTATTTGTATGTGTATGACAGTGGTTGAAAGGGAAAGTCTAAGGTCATGTATAGTACTAGAAGGAAAGCTAAAAACTGTAACATGGGTCTATATAAGATAGTAAAACCTCATGTAAAACATGGATATGGGGGATTGCATCTATAGGACTTTTTACAAAATATAATACAAATATACTAGAAAGAAGAAGAATAGCAGCTATGTACGGCAGGCGAGGCATAGATCGAGAGGTGATGAGTTTTGTTTTTTGTTTATTATTACTGGAATAATGAAAGTGCTAAGGGAGTGATTGGGGTGATGAATGCACAAATATGAGATTACACCGAATACCATTGATTGTACTCTTTGGATGGATTTATGCTTTATTAATATGTAACAATAAAATTGATTTGTTAAAAAAAAAATATATATATATATATATATGAGAGCAAAAATTTTTTTTCAACTAGATCTTTCAGTCACATGTATTGAGAGCCTGCTGTGTCAGGCACTGTTGACAGCATTTGTTTTACAGCGATAAAACAGCGCCTGGCACATAGTAGGCATTCAATAAAGGTTGGCTTGATCGCCAACCTTTATTCATTTTCTCTCTTCTAGACTCCGCCCGGTCGCGATTCCTTTATTCCCTTTTGCATTGGGGCTTTTAGACCCCACGCGGCCGCCGTAGTGTAGCTGGCAAGATGGCGGCGGCATTGGCAGGTTTGGTGAGAGCGGCTTCAGGTCGGTGGAGGGCAAAGCGTTCCATTTATGACTTCACAGAAGGGGGAATTGGTGGATTGCGTGGATGTTTGACCCGGAGGCTAACAAGAAAAAACGCGTCGTTATTTGAGGCCAGAGGATGTTTTCTGGGATGGCCGTGGCCGGCATCCTGGATGCTGGGGTCCCGAGCCCCTTGGGCCGGCGCGGGCCCGGGGGTTCCGCAGTTTCCGCTTCCTTTTCGGCACCTCACGGTTCCTCCTTCCCTAGAAAAGAAACCAAAGGCAGAGGGGCGAGGGAGGCGAAGGCCCACCTTATTTTGTGAGTTAGAGGCTAGCATCCGCCACGCAGCTGTAACTTGGGATAGTATCATCTAAAATAGGATTAAATGAGCTCGTGTACTTTCAGCGCCTTGCGTAATGACTGGCATGTAGTAAACTTGAGTGTATGAGGTTCACACACGTGTATATAGAAAGCCAGTAGGGACTGTGGTTGTTCTGTTTCCTCTGACCACAGTGCCCGGCCCAAGATGGTCATAAGGACTTCATGGCTGAGAGAAAGTACAGGAATAAAAGCAACAAAATTAAACTGCCTTCACTGTAAGGGCTGGTTGCACAAAGTTAAAAGTCATTCAAATAGGATAAGACGGTTAATAAATGACTTTCACATAAAATATATTAAATTAGGATAAAATTCTATGGGAGAAAGGAAATAAAAATAAGTTCAAGCAGCAGCAGCTACGAAGCAAATTTCCCAACTGTTACAGAGGGATTGAGGTATTTTTTTTTATTTTTATTGTGACATATAAAGAAAATTTAAACACTCATGTAGCCAATACCCGAGTCAAGACATAGAAGTTATCAGAAGCCCCTTCTCCACCTATATGCCTCCCAGCCAAATTCTTTACTTTTCCTAAAGATAAACACTATTCTCATTTTCATGATAATTATTACCTTGCTTTTTTTCTGTAGTAGTTTTAGTATCTATTCATCTTAAATAATATGTTGTTGAGTTTTGCCTGTGTTTTAAAGTTTACATAATGAAATCATACAGTATGTACTCTTGCATCTGGCCTATTTCATTACCATTGCATGTAGTTGTAGTCCTTTTTCAGTGCTGTTTAGTCGTCCATTATGTGACTGTACCACAATTCACCATTCAATTCTTGATGGACATTTGGGTGTTTACTGTTTGAGGCAGATATGTACAAAGCTGCTTATCTTTTTGTCTAGGTGCATGAATTTCTCTAAGCCTTAGAGTCTAAGATGTGTGCGCGCACACAGGTGCACATGTGTATTAAAAAGTATGAGTATATTCAGCATTGCCTGATAACTGCCAAACTGTTTTCCAAAATCATGTACATATTTACTGTCCACTCCAGCAGTGTATATCCCCTTGGTATTGTCAGACTTACAGATCTGTATTAATGCTGTAGATCTGTGGTGGTATCTCATGGAGGTTTAAATATGCATTTCCCTGATTAGTAATGAGCCTGAGTACCTTTATACATATGTATTGGCCGCTTTAATATCTTTTATGAGTATCCATTTAAATATTTTGCCCATTTTGCTGTTGGGTTCTTTGTCTTATTGATTCACAGCAGTTCTTTATATAGTCTGTATATCAGTCCTTTCTTGTTTATATGTGTTTCTCATAGTTTCTCCCACTCTAGCTTCTCTGTTTTATTCTGAGTGTCTTGGTGAAAAGACACTCAGAATATTTTCATCTTTGTGAATTTGTTGTCCTTGTATTTTTTAAAATAGATGATGTGGGTGGGTATCAACTCACTATGATATTTAGATTCTACTGAACACATTTACAGAGTGCTGTAAAATGTCAGTATTTTAAATATACTGAAAATTATATCCTTTTTTGAAAATTGCAGATATTACTTATAAAGTTGTGGAAGGGTACATAGTTTTCAAAATTCTTTTGGGAGATTTGGGGTCAAAAAAGCTTGAAGACCACTCCTTTAAACACAGTTCCACTCACCCACCCAGTGCAGCTTACATCCACCAAACCTTCCGTTCCTGCCACCCAGGGCATTTGTACTTCCCCATACATACTATCCATATGCCTCTTCCCTTTGCACCTCCTTTTCCCTATTCTGCCTCTTATCCTTTCAAAACTCTGGTTTTGTGTCACCTTCTTTGTGGAAACTTCTGTGTCCTCCATGCAAGAGTGTATTTAGAGAAAGCCAGTCTGAATTAAAATGCCCAGCCAGGACAGAGAACTGAAGAAACTTTTACCGCTCTTGATTCATGTTTGCACTTTTGTTAGCAGTCTAAATTACAAGCTAAATCCCATGGTCCATCCAAGGGTGTGGTGGATAAAGCTCCGCAAGTCATTTTCCCATCAACTGCTCTTGAGCAGGGTTCACCCTTCCTGTTGACTCAGGAGCCATTTTTTCTCCTTACCTCAGTGTGTTTAGCCCCAATTTCATCTTGTTGGTTTTGATTCACCTTTTTCTCTCTTAAGAGAGATCACTTTGAATTCTGATATTCTGTCTTTTAACAACTATATTAATAAGCCATAGTTCACATCTTGTTTTTTTATGCAGATTTGATAAGCATGCCTTTTGTAGCTTCATGCCCTTCATAAGAATTGGTAACAATATCGTCAATTAGGAAGCCAGGTAGTGAACAGCAATCTATTAATTTGGAGATAGTTTCCAACCAGCTTGGAATTTACCTAACCCTATCATCCTGTCCACATTTCCATATTTTGTCTTTTAGAATATAAAGAAATCATGAGATGTCTCCCTAAAGTCATGAGTCCATGATTTTCACATCTATGTCTTCCAGACTTTATCTATACATTTCATTCAGGGTGATTTCCAAGAATTTATGAGAGTTTTTTTCTTTTTAACTGAGACCTGTCAAGAATAGAAGATTCATACCCTATTTGACCTTTGAAAATTGGGACTTTTCTTTACAGTCTTCCTCTTCAATTCACTTAATCTTTCAAAGATTAATTCCTAGCTTGTAATCACACCTTCAGATCTTTTTAGTTCTTTGAGACACAAATAATTTATACACGGAGACTTGAATTTTTACATTGGGTAGAGAATTTGACTTCCAAGGGCCAGATATAAGGGCACTCTAAGAGTCTCCTGAATCTTCAGCTAACTCACCATGTTTACGCTACCCTTTTCAATTTGAAAACTTATCTTTGATAGAGAAAAGAAAAGCAAAATAAGTGTTTAAGTGTTCCACCTTCATTCTTCCAGCTATTAAATTTATACCGTCTTTGCTAAGCATTCCTTGGTTCTTCATTATCTGCCATTAAGAGTCATTACATGTTTTCTCTTTGCCACATACTCTTCTAAGCACTTTACGTGTTTTATCTCATTTAATTTTCACCACTTTTCCATGATTAATCTCATTTTACACTTCAGGAAACTGAGGCACAGAGGCAACATAGCTGGTCTGTCTTAGAGCTAGAATATGGACCCAAACTTTCTGACTTAGACCTAAGCACTTTACTCCCTATACCATTTGTTAAGTGAAATATATTCAGTGGACTTAGGGCAGTGGTTCTAAGCATCAGACTCACCTGTGGGGCTTTTATTTTTATTTATTTTATTAATTTTTTAAATTTTTACTTATTTTTTTAGGTATCGAGAGCTGGGGATTGAACCTGGGACCTCGCATGTGGGAAGCCAGTGCTCTACCACTGAGCTACATCGGCTTCCCTGAGTTGGCTTTCCTGTCACTTTTGCCCGTTGTTTGTTTTTGTTTTTGTTTCTTCAGTAGGCAATAGGAACCGAACCTGGGACCTCCCATGTGGGAGGCAGGAGCTCAACCACTTGAGCCACATCCACTCCCTTTTATATTTTTTAACCAGCTTTACTGAGGTAGAATTTTCATACCATAAAATTACCTGATTTAGGTGTGCAGTTCAGTGATTTTGGGTAAATTTAGCAAGTTGTGCAGCTATCACCACAGTCCAGGTTTAGGGCATTTGCATTGTCCTGTGGAGATTTTTTAACATGCACATTCTGGAGTTCCACAGATTCTACCATTGAAGCCAGAGCTCTGTGATTCTGATTTGCAGCCATGGGCTATTAATCTGGCAGTTGTGAAGGACAGATGAAGAGAACTACATTGAGGTCCTCCAAAATCTGCCTTCTGTCCTGCCCTACCATATTTCTGGCTACTTCACCCTGTTCATTTCTGATTCTGTCAGACAAGCAGTGCTCAGCACCTGTGGCAGGTCCACGCCCCACCGCATACATGTATTTGTTTCAGCCCTCATGCCTTTGCTTCTGCTGTTCATCCTATCTGAAATGTGGTCCTCCACCTCTTGTGGCCTAGAGGAAAGCACCTCTTGTGCTTCCTTCATGAATCCTTCTCTAGCCACTCTGTTGTCTCTCCAGGGAGCTCTCCAAGCTTTTGTGTCTCTGACCTGCCATTGCATTATATGTGGGAGTCTTGTCTCGCTAGAGTATAATATCTGGGGTATTCGACATTTCATATATTTTATTTCCTAATACCAGGCATAGAGCTAGGATATATCAGACTGGATTTATGGTGATGGTTGAACAACTCTCTAAATTTACTAAAACACATGAATTGTACACATAAAATGGGTAATATAAATTATACCTTAGGAAAGTTGGTAAAAAGCTCCTCAGATAAACCCGATGCTCATAACACATTCATTATGTATAATGTTTGGTTGCTTTGATACATTACTTTAAATAGCTGGATGTATATTGTGCAGTATCATTAAGTATACATGCTTCTCTCTGTCTTTAAAGGAATCTTACGGCCCCTGAATATTTTGGCATCTTCAGCCTATCAAAACTGTACCAAGAATATTTATCCTATTTCTGCACTGTCCACCCGACATTTTAGTCATGTTCAAACACCAGTTGTTTCCTCGGCACCCAGACTTATTACATCTGTTGGAAATCTGGCATGCGCGCATACTACAACAATCCTTAATAGGTAAAGTATATTTCAGTAAACAGGATGTTTGGACAAAATTTCTAAAATATTCATGTCTGCAAAGACATCTTGCAGGTAGTTGGGATGCTCTGCCTACTTGCAGTTTATTATACAGACTTTGCTGATTGAGTAGGAGAATGATTGGCACTTGTGAGCCTACATGCAGCAGCAGCGACCACCAAACAGAGCACACTTCCAGTATTAAAGATGTGGTCTCCTGTGTGAGAAACTGTCAGCCAAAGTGGAGAGTGAAAAATATGATTAGCTCACAAGGCTGGGATGTGTGTGGTTTTCCATCAGTCAGCAGATATTTAGCAAGCACTCCTGGGTGCCCAGCACTGTAGCTGGCAGAAAAGATACAAAGATTAATAAGTTAAAGTCCTCTAGGAGTTTTACAGGCTAAGAGAAACCAGGTGATTACAATATAATGGGACAAATTTTCTCATAGGAACCGAGGGGGATGGATTATGAAGGGCTTGCAAATTGATGATAGGTGCTATTCTGATTTATGTTTTGTGTCATGGAGCTTTTGAAGTAACAATGTATATTAAAAGTTAGCTCCATTCCAATGAAGCATTTCACTCATTTCTAAGTAGAAAAATGGATTTTATCCCTTAATCAGTATGCTGGCTTAACATTTTAAAAATATATTCTAGAGTGGTCCCCTTGCTTCCAAATGTCCTGAAGCTACCAGTCAGAACTTTGACATACTGCAGTACAAGAAAAGGAAAGAGAAAGACTGTAAAAGCGGTCATCTATAGGTTTCTTCGACTTCATTCTGGCCTTTGGGTAAGGAGAAAGGTGAGTCTTCCCACTCTTACTTGATTGAAAAAGGAATGTGAGCAAGAGATTGAAAGGAAGTAGAATTCAGTTAGCCTTATCATTGACATGACCTTCCCTCATCTTACCAATTGCTTGTACAGTGCTTTGCAGGCATCTCTTCTATTAGGTGAATCCATGGGAAGGAACCATGCAAGCATCTATCAAACACATTCATAAAGCAAAGTATTGTTCACAGTGGCAGAAGTTGTCACTGTACAACAGGAGCCACCTCAGGTCTTTTACCTGTGGATCTTACCTAATAATTACCAGAGGCCCTTTGAAGCCCCCTAAGTGTAATAACCTGTTTGGAGGCTCCATTTAAGCCTAGAGTATTACAAAGGCAGAGCAGACTTCAGCATGGACTTAGTCAATTGATGCAGGATTTGGGGACTGAATTGCTTTGCATCCTGCCTTGGATTGGATTCTCTGGTGAGAGTCTTTATGGCAGAACATTAACCCCAGATATACGTTTGTTTTTCTTTTTTCATATTATAATTTTATATTTTTTTCTTTTTTTCTTTTCTAGATATACTTTTTTAAAAAAATGTTTTTCTCTGTAGGTATGAGAATCATCTAAGACAGAACTCTAATACTTACTCTGGCCAGGGACCTCAGCCTCTAAGGGTGACTCTGAAAAATTATTTCTGCTCTGTCCTCTGCCTCAGAGTGTGGTGAATTTTTTATTCATACCTTTATTCACAGAAACAGAGTAGCTGATAATTAAGAAAGTAATTTAAGACCAGAGTTCTGTAAAACCACCTGAGTTTTCATAACTGTTCAAATCCTAATTCCCTTTTATTATTTGGAAATTAACAAATGACTCTTTGAAAATCAAAATATGTTTCCCTTTGAACTTTCTCACTGTCTGAAAGGTTGAAAGTATCATCCTCTATTTTATAACAGTCCTAAATTTGTAGATAAATGGGTGTATTGGAACTCTTGAGTTCATTTCTCTATTGAGACGATACTGTGATAGTTTCCTGCACCAGTTGATGGGGGTTTATGTAATTCATAAGTAGCTGAATTAAAATTCTAATACTGTGAGTTTTACAAATTTTGAACCATTGGAAACATTTTTTAAAAATTTTTTTAAAGGGTATTTATTTGGGGTAGAAGCCTACAGTTACCAGGCCATAAAGCATAAGTTATTTCCCTCACTAATATCTATTGCCATGTGTTGGGGCAAGATGGCTGCTGACATCTGACAAGAGTTCAGGCTTCTTGGGTTCCTCTCTTCTTGGAGCTCCATTTCTCTCCTGGCTCAGCTGTTGTGCTCATGCCACAAGGCCAGCTGTAGACTATTAGGCGAATAGCTCTGTCAATCTCCCCAGGACTTCTGCCATGTCTAAGGAGCTGTCTCTATTCCTCTGTGTTCTTCTCCTGTGTGTTCACTTCCCAGGCTCCAGCTCAAAACTCAGCATCAAGACCCCAACTCTGTCCTTTGCCATGTCTTTTATCTGTGAGTCCCCACCCACCAAGGGGCGGGGACTCAACGCCCTACTGACATGGCCCAATCAAAGCCCTAATCATAATTTAATCACGAAAAGTGGTACCTCTGACAGACCAGTTTACAAACATAATCCAATAACTATTTTTGGAATTCATAAACAATGCCAAACTGTTACACTCTGCTTCGCAACCAACCCTGGTGTTTCCCCATGTGGCCCCCATGTGGCACGCTGCCCTTTCTCCAGGGAACTGTGAGTATAACAAAACTTTCAAACTCTTCTGGTCTCTCTCTCGATCTGCTTCTGGCCTACCATACTTCATGCAAGATGATGGGGGCGGGTCTTGCTTTCCGTTCCACATCCCTTTTATTGGGCCCTGGATCTCTCATGTTGCTGTAAAGGATCTGATCAAACCCTCCAATTATAAAATCATAATCCCTAGTCCCCACTCAGGGCCCCAAAAGTATTCCATGTGCAGAATGGCCTCCATCAAAATACATATTTAAAAGGAAAACAGAAAATCTGAGTGGGTTAATTTACACTAATGTATAAAAACAAAATATTTTCTGTATCATCCAGCTGTCCCTGATTTTTGTTTATTCCTTCCTTTCTGAACCCAGAGACAGACTGTCTAAAACATTTCAAGCATTTTCACAGTGGCTCCGTTGGTACAGAATAATCTTCAAAGGACACTGGTGGTGATGGGCAGGACAGCAAATTAGGTGTCTTTAAGTCAGAGATACTCTGGAGGGACTTAGCTCCACAAACTACAAAATTATTACATGGATATGAGGGTTTTGGTTTGTATCTCTGAGTTTTAAATTGTAGGCTTGGAGTAGCAGACATCTGATCTCTGGCGTTTTAAAACCAGAACTCTTAGATAACCTTGCTTCTGAGCACCCCTGTTTTGTAGAAGATGCTGGTCACAGTGATGATACCAAGGCACATCAGAACCCCAAGACACCCTCTCAGAGAGCTTGAATTCTCTTCATTTGGTGCAATGCCTTAAAAAGCCTTTGGCTTGAAGAGCGCCAGGGATTCTGACCAATAGCCTGGTTTCTAGGCTCACCTCCCCTCGTAATTATTGTGTGGTTTTAACCAAGCATCAAGCTGGGTGGCACCTAACAAACTATGATTGCAGTTTTACATTCATTCTACTCTTATGCTTCAAAAGTTAATTCTTCAAAATTAATACCGTGTGGATGGTGTATGTGGCAGTTCTAGGTTAAATATTTGGGTCAACCATTCCCTCACTTGAGAATCTCAAGACTGCGTCCTACTGTTAGCCATTATTACATTCCTTAGAAAAGTGCTTCCTATAAAAATTGGTCCCTATTGTGTAGAGAGAATGAAAGAAGCACTATGTTTGAGATCTGTGTTTCTCAGCCCTTGTAATGCCCAACCCCTTACATGAAAGTAAATGGTAGCACCTTAGCCAGTGCTCCCTCCTTCCTGCTCACATGGTGGTGCTGAAGAACCCGTATTAGCTCTCTGACCTCATTTGGCTACTTAACTTCTCTAACTGATGGTTTGAATGCGTAAAATGAAGATAATAGCAGATTGTTGAAGAAATGATGAGATAAAGCATATAAAATTAGCTATAATATATTATCTTCTACTTCACCAGCCCCAAAGGTTTCATTTAGCTTTACCTTCTCTTGTTTTAATTAAAGTCTTTTTTCCCCCCAAATATTATTAATATTCCTTTTTTTTTTAAACTACACAGGCTTCCTTTCCCACCCCCCACCCAACCTCCATTGAGAATCATATCTTTCAAAGAACATGTCAGCTCCCGTCAAGTCTGGTCTTTGTTCCCACTGGGACAGTAAACTATGAACATTGAAGGTATCTATTGTTTCCTGTATAATATAATGTTTTAAATGTCTAATATTGTCTAACACAGGCTGGCTATAAGAAAAAATTATGGAAAAAGAAGCCTGCAAGAAAAAGACGCTTGAGGGAATTTGTGTTCTGCAATAAAACCCAAAGTAAACTATTAGATAAAATGACAACGTCTTTTTGGAAGAGACGAAACTGGTATGCTGATGATCCTTATCAAAAGTATCATGATCGAACAAACCTGAGAGTATAGATCTGAAGTTTTGCAAATTCCTAATTATTGAATATGTATCTTTGTTGTATATAATGTCTTGACAAAGATGAATAAGTATAAAACTTGATGTAAATTGTACCAACTGATATGTAAACATACAATATCAACATTAAACTTATCAAAATTTTAAAACTTAATGGATTAAACATTCTCAAATTTGATCAGGGAAATAGTTTAAAATGGTACCTTATTTTTAACAAATGGTAATGGCTTAACTGGTTGTTCCAATTTGGCTTATTTAGTTGGTAGGAATCTCAAGCTAGGACAAATATAAAAAGACTCTAAAGCCAACAAATTAGCTCAAGCATTGTACCATTATTCTAAAGATACGTGCCTGGGTACTCGTGAACTGCCTCCCCAAGCCTGAGGAAGAGCAGAAAGGAGGCTGATCCTGGATCCGAGTCACCTCCAGGGGCCCGAGAACAGGAAGTGGTGGATCTTTAGGCTTTTGCTCTGCCATGCATGTGACTCAACTCTTGTGATATTGTTGGCTCTATTCTCTACTCATCACCTCCTCTAATTCACAGCTTTTGCTTATTCAGAGTTTGTTCCCTCATAATAACTTTAGTTTGCACCTTTGAGGTTCTTTTCTACACATCATGTCCCTCTGCTCCCGTCTCCATCTCTTATTGCCAACAAATTTTGATTCAGCTTTTTTTTTTTTTTTTAACACCCGGTTTCATCAGGGTCACTGTCCATTATAGGGATTGGCTGTCCTTTGGTCAGAAGCCCACTTAGTTGTGTTAGCAGGTTCCTGTGCAACCAAAAATAATTATTTGAGCAGCTTCACATAGAGGCAAGTATGGAGGTGACGGTACACTTAACATCTAGTACACTAGGTGCATAACAGTTCTCAGTTAATTGGAAAAAGAATCTTTAGAGGGGAAGAGTAAATGAAATAGCCTTTTGGCATGCCCATTCATGAAACAGAAGAGACTATACATGTGAAGACAAAAACTTTCACCCAAGTGTTGAAAGATGCTGTACTTTTAAAAAAAATTTGTCTACTTGAGATTTCATATTTTCATTTATGAAGATAAAGTTTTGCCAAATTTTTCCAAAGAAAACTGGAAAGACACTAAGGGGC
>JAQZBX010072832.1:0-15011 GCA_029593785.1 Cabassous unicinctus | reverse complement strand
AGAAATAAAAAAATCTTCCAACAAAGAAAAGCTTAGGAACAGATAGCTTCAAAATGGAATTCTACTACACATTCCAAGAATACTTAACTCCAATTTTACCCAAACACTTCAAAACATTTGAATAGGGGTGTGACATTTTGAAGGTTTTGGGGGATCCCTCCAAAAATTAGGTTCTTGAAACTATTCCATTCCTATGGGTACAGGACCTTTGATTGAATTAGATTCAGTTGGGGGCTTTTGATTGGATTACATCAGTGAGAAATGGCCTGGTGTGGGTCTTGGTCCTTTTGTTGGAGTTCTTTATAAACATAGGACTTAAAAGCAACAGACAGACAGGAAGAATGTGGCATTGACAGAGAAACCCTGAGACGCTAAATGAGAGTTTCTAGAGGATGAAAGCTGGAAACAGCAGTGCACAGAGACTGAGAAAGAGGCCCTCAAGAAACTCAGAGAGGAGACCTGGAGGTGAAGGGAGAGATGAGCTATATGCTTAATTTCCACAGCTTAGGTCAGGGAGGAAGGCAGAGGACTGGACTGGCAGAGTCACCATTGTGTCTTGCTACATGGCAGGAGTCAAGAATCACTACCAGCCAGCCTTCAGTGTGACAGCATCTCTGCTGATACCTTGATTTGGACACTTTCACAGACTCAGAACTGTAAGCTTTTAAACAAATAAATTCCTGTTATAAAAGCCAACTCATTTCTGCTATATTGCACCCATCAACTTTTAGCAAAGTAGAACAATGAGGTAACACTACCTAATTTATTCTATGAGGGTAAGATCTCTCTTATTTCATATCCAGATGAAGAAGCCACCAGAAAAAAAATAGACCAATATCTCTTATGAATATAGATGCAAATTCCTTAAATTACTATTATACTGAATTGAACATCATTTTAAAAGAATGATACACCATGGTAAACTGTGATTCACCTCTGATATACAAGGTTGATTCAACATAATGGAATCCATTAATGTAATACACCACATTAGCAGAATAAAAGTACAAACACAGGTTCATCTCAATAAATGCAGAAAATGCATTTTATAAAATACAGCAACACTTCATGGTAAAATCATTTAGAAAACTAGGAATAGAAGGAAACTACCTCAACATGATAAAGGACATATAAAATTCCCACAGCTAACATCCTACTTAATGTTGAAAGACTGAAAGTTTATCAATAGATTAGGAGCAAGACAATGATGCCCCCTGTCACCACTGTTATTCAACATTGTATTGAATATTCTTGCCAGGGCAATTAGGAAAAAAAAAAAAAGAAAGACATTGGAGTTGGAAAGGAAGAAGTAAAACTTTCCCTTTTTGCAGATGGTACGATCCTATATTCAGAAAATCCACAACCAAACTCTGAGAGCTAGTAAATGATTTGCTAAAGGCTGCCAAAGCAACATACCAAAAAGGGTGTTGGCTTTTACAATGGGGATTTATTAACTTATAAGCTTACAGTTCTGAGTCTGAGAAAGATGTCTAAATCAAGGTATCAGGAAAAGCTCTCTCCCTAAAGACATGGTTTCTAGTGATTCTGAATTCCTGTCACATGACAGTGACAATGGTGGTGCCTGATGCCCATCCATTCTCCTTCTGTTCTCATTGTTTTCAGCTTCTGGCTTCCTTGAAGTTTCTCTCTAACCCTGTGGCTTTCTATCTCCTGGTTTCCATTGATTTCAGATTCTGGCTTCCTGGACTATCTCTCTTAGCTTTGGGGAGTTTCTCTCTTTCTCTAATGCTGCACCTCTCCATATTAATTCTGTTTTTAAAGTACTCCAGTTAGAGGATTAACACCCACAGTGGATCATACCTCACTGAAATAATCTAATAAAAGGCATAACATAAATAATCTGATCAAAATTCCTACCCATTATAGGTTCAAACCAACATGAATAGATTAGCTTTAAGGACATGATCTTTTATGAGGTCCTCAAAATGATCAAACTACCATATCAGGTGCAAGATAACATCCAAAATGTTTCTATATTCAATCAATGAAAAATATGAAGAAAAATGAAGGAAAGAATTCCATTTACAAAACTCAAGCAATGAACAATCTGAAGAATAAATGAAGGAAAGAATTCCATTTACAGAGATCCAGGCAAAATGGTGTCAGTTTAATTGTGGACTCACCATTTCCCTCACAAGAAACAGCTGAGTGGGGACAAGATCCTGTCTGAGGGAGTTGTTTGTGGAACCCACAGAGCAGGAGGCTTCAGGGCATTGATCTGGAGAGAGCTGGACAAAGAGATAAATTTCTCAAGGTAAAACCCTGAGGTTCTTGTCTCTTAGGCTGGAAACTGTTAAGCCTCATTCTCATGGCAAAGCTGCTGCAATTCTTGAGCCCCAACTTCCCCTGGTCACCCAGCAGTAGGCAGCATACTCCAAAAGAGGGAGGGTTCTGGTGAAGGGAGGAAAGGGTGTTCCTTTCTGTGGGTTTGGTAGCCTGGAACCCTTTGAGCTTTAAGGAACATACTAGCTAGCTTGAAGTGGCACCAGGAAGAGGGGAGAGGTGAATCTGCTGAGGCAACCTGATTTACCTCACTGCCATGGGATAGAGAAATTTGGCCTGAAGAGGATGGGGTCAGGCAATTAACTAGTCCCTTGCTGAAAAGTATCAAAATTTCAACCCCTGTAAGGGAGTTGGGGAGTAGGAAGTGATTAATAAGCTTCCAAGAGCCTATTTAGGGTCCCTGGGAGAAGAGGGTGGTCTGGAAGAGGGTTGAGATTTACTTTTTTGAAGTGAGTTCAGTTGCCAGGGTCCCCTTTGAATTTTAAAAGGGAACTATACCTGTCTAGGAGAGGTGAGGTGGAATCCCCTCACAAAGGCTATATTAAAAAATCCAAAGACATATTAAAAAAGAAATATGAATTTGGAATAACACTACCTGATTTTAAAATATACTACAAAGATACAGTGGTCAAAATTACATGGTATTGGCACAAGGATAGACAAACTGACCAATGGAATTGTATTGAGAATTCTGATATGGATCCTCGCATATACAGTCATCTGACATTTGACATGGCCACTAAGCCCACTCAACTGGGAGAGAATAGCCTCTTCAACAAATTGTGTTTGAAGAACTGGATATCCATATCCAAAAGAATGAGAAAGGAACACCATCTCACACTTTTTATAAAAATCAACTCAAAATGTATCAAAGATCTTACTATAAGAGCCAAGATCATAAAAACCTTGGAAGATAATATAGGCAAGCATCTACAGGACCTTGTAATAGGAAATGGTTTCATGAACTTAGCAACCAAATCACAAACAGCAAAAGAAAAAATAGATGAATGAGATCTCCTCAAAATTAAAGCCTTTTGCACTCAAAGGAGTTTGTCAAGTGAAAAGACAGCCTATGCAATGGGAAAAAAAACATTTAGTAACCATATTTCTGATAGGCACCTAATATCATGCATATATAAAGAAATCCCATATATTGGGAATAAAAAGACACACAACCCATTAAAAAAAATGGGTAAATGATTTGAACAGACACTTCTCCAAAGAAGAAATACAAATGGCTAAAAAGCACATGAAAAGATGCTCAACATCACTAGTTATTAGGGAAATGCAAATCAAAACTACAATGCATTACCATCTTACAACCATTAGACTGGTGGCCCTTAAAAAAACAGAGGATTGCGAGTGTTGGAGAGGATGTTGAGGAATAGGAACCCTCATCCACTGCTGGTGGGAATGTAGAATGTTCCAGCCATTCTGGAGGACATTCTGGTGGTTCCTCAAAAACCTAACTATAGATCTGCCATAAGACCCATCAATTCCACTGCTGGGTATATACCCAGAAGAACTGAAAAGCAAGGACATGAACAGATATATTCACACCAATGTTCATAATGGCATTATTCACAAGTGCCGAAAGTTGCAATCAACCCAAATGCCCATCAACAGATGAAAGCATAAACAAAATGTGGTATTTACATACAATGGTATGTTACTCAGCTGTAAGAAGGAATGTGGTACTAACACATGGGATAACATGGATAAATCTTGAGGACCTTATGTTGTGTGAAGCAAGCCAGGCATTGAAGGACAAATAATACATGATCTCTCTGATGTGAAATAAACAAATCTAGCCAACTCAGAGAGCTAGAGACTATAAGATAGATTTACAAGAAATAGAAAGGGAAAAGAATGTTGTGAGCCAACACCCAAATGGGCAAAAACTATGATAAGGTGGAAGTGAGTAGGTGGGCAGTGAAGGGACATGAGAGGGTTTAGGGATATTATCAGGTTGGGTGGTGCAAGCTTGATGGGAGTAGGCTGGGGAGGATGGGTTGGATGGTCCATTGAAATGGGGGGAGGGTTAGGGGAGGGAGCAGGTGAACACTGGGAATTGGTGTGTACCAATATGTGTAGTCAAACTATAATGATGAGAAAGCCCTTTTGGCAATATGACAAGGAATGGTTACTGGTTTAGGATGTTTGATGGAGGTGCATTTGGGACAGGGCACACCTGGGAAAGTCTTTGAAATAATGTGCAAGTGAACATTTTGTCATGGTGTGCTGTATCAGAAGGCGGAGACCCACATAATGAGCAAAAAGGAGTTGGACTCCCATGCTGGGGAGGTGCAATATGTTCTCAAACAAAGGAGAGAGTGTCTCTTAAGAGCATGGGTAGCTCCCAATAGGGGAGAACAGACCAGTGTGTCAAGCCCTCAGCATTGTAGCAAATATCTATGACCTTTGTCCTTCAAGGAGTGAAGTCTGGTGGTCTCATGGACCCTGAGGGGAAAGGGAGGAAGGAATAGAATGAATGGAAGTGGTGATATTTGGGGGGCAATGGAAGTGTTCTGCATGATCTTGCAATAATGGATACAGGTCATGTTAAATTTCATCAACAATTTATAAAAGTGTATCGTCTAAAATGTAAACCATAATGTAAACCATTGACCATGGTTAGTAGCTATGTTTTAATATGTGTACATCAGTTGTAAAAAATGTACAATCCACCTGTAAAATGGTTATTAATAGGGAAGGGGGAAAAGGGGGAGGTAGTTGGACATAAGGGAGTCCCCTATATTCTGTATGTAACTTTATGTGACCTAAAAGCTCTCTGAAGACAAAAAAATAATAATAATAAGACACTGTGGAAGAAATAGAAGAAAATGCCACTGTGCATACAGGAAAACAGACATTACAGTGGTGAAAGGGAAAATGCCAAAAAAAAGTTTTTTTAAATATTTTTTCATTTTTTTAAACCGCATCTTTTTTTAAACCTTAGTTTAGTTTTAGTTTTTCACAATTATTATGTATTTTATTTCTTATGTTTAAACCTATCATTATTATTTCATTTTCCTATTAATTGAATTTGGCAACATTCTTAGCTTCATTTTTGAAGAAGTTTTGGAACACAGAAGAGTTACAACTATGGCGGGGAGGATTAATTGTGTGGGGTGTCAGTGAAGGGGGATACGTGGGAGGAAGTTCACCTGGGCATACATATAAAGTATATAAATATGTTCAAATGTTCATGGAGCATTGTCACATTGGGTAGAGATTCGCACAACAGCCAAAGCATTGTTGAATCCCCATCCTGGGGAGCTCTGCCACATTCTGTAATGGAACAGCAACAATCCCCCAAGTACAGGGGCAATGACTAGTGAAGAAGGGCGATCTATTGTTGGGTTCCTGATATTGACAACTATGCTTATGAGCCTTTTGCTTTTGAATTTGCAACTTCACCTAGTGTTGTAGGGTGCCAGAGAGTTACCTCCTGAGAGCCTCCTTGTTGCTCAAATGTGGCCTCTTTCTATGCCAAACTCAGCATATAAATACATTATCTTCCCCCCAGCATTGAACATGACTCCCAGGGGTGAGCCTCCCTGGCACCGAAGGATTACAACCAAGCACCAGCTGGTGATACAACTGGAAAAAGACTGAATAAAAGGGGCTAATGGTAAAGACAAATGAGTTTATATGGCTACGAGTCTTCAAAGTGAGTTGGGAGGTCATCAGAGAGGTAATACTTATGCGCATCCCAGAAAGATCTCATAGATGGCCAAAGTGGATATTATCCCAACAGTGGGGCTCCTGAGGGCTCTGGAGAAACCCAGGTCTTGCAGTCATAGTGAATAGCTCTGGAGTTTGGTTCCTTGCCAGTGGGCCCTACTTTGGAGATTGTGCTCCCAAGTGTGACAGAGCTGGACTCAGATATGATTCCTCTACACATGCCTCTTCTGTCCTTTTTGTTTGAATCCATAGTTGGTGCTGGAGTTGGTAGGTATACATCCAGGAGACTTGAATCTCTGAGTTGTCCTTGTGCCAACTGGGCCCTGAGCTTCAGTGGAGTTGCAGCACCTACACTCCAGTTCATTGGACTCACCCAGGACACCTGACAGGGAGGTGAGGATGGACAATCACCACACCAAGAAACCAAGAGGGTCTACAACTGCAAGCAAGAGAGTCCCATCCATCAGACATACGTGATTGAAGTGCCATCTCAATTAAAGGTGGAATGGACATCACCATCCCTGAATCCTTGGATTGGTGAATAAAATATTGACTAGAGTAGACTTACTGGTGTTCTAGTATGGACTTATTGTGATTCTAGCAATGTAAGAAATTATATCATTCATGTTGAGACAGTGGCCACTGGAGGTGCTGAAACCAGGGCGAGGGAAAAAGAGGTGTAATATGGGGGCATTTTCAGGATTTGAAATTGACCTAGATGACATTGCGGTGACAGATATTGGCCATATCCTGCCAGAGGCTACAGAATTGAGTAGGAAAGAGTGTAAACTACAATGTAAACTATAGTCCATATTCAGTGGCAATGCTTCAAAATGTATTCATCAATTGCAATGAATTGACCACACTAATGAAAAAAGTTGTTAATGTGGGGAAAAGTGAGAGCACTGAGGAGTGGGGCATATGAGAATCCCTTATATATTTTTATGTAACAATGTATGTAATCTAAGAATCTTTTTAAAATAAATAAATAAATATTTAAAAAATAATTTCATATACAATAGCAACCAAAAGAAACAAATATATATGAACAAATATAACCAAGGATGTAAAAGACTTTTACAAAGAAAACTACATAACATTGTTAGAAGAAATCAAAGAAGACGTAAATAAATGGAAGCACAGTCCATGTTCATTGAAAGAATGAATATTGTGAAGATGTCTTACCACCCAAAGCAATTTATAGATTCAGTGCAATCCCATTCAAAAATTCCAATATCCTTCTTTGCAGAAATGGAAAATTTACATAGAAGTGTAATGGGCCCAAAATAGCTAAAGCAATCTTGAAAAAGAGGAATGAAAGACTCAGACTTCTCAGTCTTAAAACTGATTACCAAGTTACAGTATTCAAACAACATGGTACTAGCAAAAGGACAGACAGATAGTCCAATAGAATATAATTGAGAGCTTAGCAATCAATCTTCACCTTTATGGCCAACTCATTTTTGACAGGGTGGCAAAGATCACTCTATTGGACAAAAAAAAAATAGTCTCTTCAACAAATGGTCCTGAGAAAACTGGAACTTCATTAGCCAAAAAATGAAGGAGATACTCTAACACATACCATTTACAAAAATCCACTCAAAATGTCAGTGTGTGTGGGGGGGTGCGGGCAGAATATGTTGGAAAGAGAGCACCTGGGACATGCTTTTAGGGAATATAAATGTATTCAACTTATCATAGGGTGTTATCTCAGTGGGTGATAACCCACACAACAATCAAAAAATATTAAACTGACATCCTGGGGGTTCCTGCTACATCCCCAAATAGAGGGACAAGAGTCTCTTGCATACATAGGCAGGGTCTAATAAAAGAAAACAGATCAGTATGTCACAGCATCATTACTAATGCATGTAACTATGAATCTTACTCTTGATAAATTGAATCTTAGTGGTTACCATAGGTTCCAAGGGGAGGGGTAGGGAAGAATAAGTGGACATAGGGCATTTTTAGTGTATTATAATTGTTCTGCATGATTTTGCAATGAAGAAAACAAGTCATTATATATTTTGTCAAAGCCTATAAACTTATACAGTGCAAAGTGTAAAACATAATGTAAACCACTGATCATGATTAGCAGAAATGCTTTAATATTTGTTTATCAATAGTAACAAATGTGCCATAATCATGTAGGATGTTAATAATAGGGGAAAACATGAGAGTAGGAAGGGGTAGGGTATATGGGAATCCAAAAATATATATATTTGGATGTACAAGAGATTGATCCTGGGACCTTGTAAATGGGAAGCAGTCATTCAAGTGCTAAGCTACATCCACTCCCCTGCCATATGTTTTTTATGAGACGTTACTAAAGCTTCTTTGAAAATAAAGGGAAAAAAATAAGATACTGGAGAACATACAGAAGAAATTGCAAATGTACATAATCTTATGGTGATGAAAGGCACAATGTAAAATACAATTTTGGCTTTTTAAAAATATTTTTATCTATTTTTTTTTAAGAAAAGGTATTTAGATTACATAAATGTTAAATAAAAATATAGGGGATTCCCATATGCCCCACTTACTACACCTCCCACATTTTCCCATATTAAAAACATTTTCATTAGTGTGGTACATCATTACAATTGACGAAAACATTTTAGAACATTACCACTAAGCATGGATTATAGCTTACATTGTAATTTACACTCTCTTCTGCACAATTTTGTAGGTTATGGCAAAATATGTAATGGCCTGTATCTGTCATTTTAATGTCATTCAGGAAAATTTCCAATTCCCCAAAATTCCCCCATATTTCACCTGTATTTCCCTCTCCCTGCCCTCAGAACCTCCAGTGGCCACTGCCTCCACATGAATGACAAAGTTTCTTTCATTGTTCGAATCACAACAAGTCCACAGCAGAACACCAGTAAGTCTACTTTAGTCCATATTTCATTCCCCAATCCTGAGGATTCTGGGATGGTGTTGCCCACTCCACCTCTAATTGAAAGGAGGCTTCTATCCCATGGGGCAGATGGATGGGACTCTCTTGTTTGAAGTTGTAGACTTTCTCGGTTCCTTGGGATGGTCATTTTCCATGATCATCACATTGTTAGTTGTCCTGGGTGAGTCCAATGAACTGGAGAGTAGGTATTGCAACTCCATTGAATTTCAGGGCCCAGCTGGCACATGAACAGTCCAGAGATTATAGTCTCTTGGACATACATCTACAAACCTCAGCTTTGTTTTTGGAGAAGGTTTGGATTATAGAAGGGTTACAATTATGGTGGGGAAAATCCCTGTTGTAGGGTGTCATTGGTGGTAGATGTGTGGGAAAGGATGTACTCAGGACATGCCTCTGTGGAATATGAATGTGTTCATGTGATCATGCAGTGTTATCTCAGTGGGTGGGACCCCATACTATAACTAGCAAAATATTAAATTACTTTCCTGGGGAGTCACTCTACATTCTCTAATAGAGCAGCAAGAATGTCTAGAGTACTTAGGCAGTGCTTAGCAAAAGAGGACAGACCAATATGTTAAACCCTTGATATTAATGCTTGTACTTATGAAACTGATTTTTGTAAAACTGGAACTTGGTCTAGTATTATATATTGACAAAAAGTTACCTCCTGAACATGTCCTTTTTTCACAAATGTGGCCTCTCTCTAAGCCAAAATCAGTATATAAGCTCACTGTCTTCCACCCAGCATGGGACATGACCCCTGGGGATGGACCTCTCTGGCAAAGAGGGGTTATTACCAAGTGCCATCTAGTGAAACATTTGAAAAAGGACTTTGACCAAAAGAAGGAACTACTAAATACTAATTAGTTTTTATACCTAAGAGATTTCTAAGTAAATTGGGAGGTCTTTCCAGAGGTTATACTTGTGCTCACTTCAGAAGGATCTCAAAGACTGACACAGGATACTGTGCCTTAAGCAGAGGAACTCCTTAGTGCTTTAGAGACATCTGGACAGGGCAGGCGTTCTCAGGAATTTGGCACCCTCTCAATGGGACTTACATTTTAATATATGTTAACATATCTCACCAATGTAATAGAGTTAGACACATTTATAATGTTCATACATATAGTCTTCTACCCCTTGTATCTGAATTTAAAATTAGCACTATACCTGTGGCAGTTTGATATAGTTATGAATTCCAAAAATAGATAAGGATTGTGCTTGAAAACTGGTCTGTTCCTCTGGGTGTGATTAAGTTTTGACTGGGGCTTTGATTGGACCATGTCAGGAGGATGTTCAGTCCCCTTGGTGAGTTGGGACTCAGAGATAAAACTACATGGCAGAGCAGAGGAGTTAGTTGAAGTTTTGAGTTGTAGTTCTGATGCTGAATTTGGATGTGGAGTTTAAAAGCTAGAGCCCTGGGAATTAAGCACACAGAGGAGCTTGGTCATGAGGAAGGAAAGAAAGCCCCAGGAAAGAGACAAGCCATTTGCCTGATAGTCTACATCTGGCCTCATGGAGATAGCAGAGGAGCTGAGCCCAGAGACAAGCAAGTGCTTGGAAGAGAGGAACCCAGGAATGCTGAACACTCACAGATGTCAGCAGCCATGTTGCTCTAACACATGGCAATAAACTTTGGTGAGGGAAGCAACTTGTGCTTGTGGCCTGGTAACTGTAAGCTTCTATCCCACATAAATACCCTTTATAAAAACCAACAGATTTCTGGTGTTTCCATCAGCACCACTTTGGCTGATTAATACAGAATTTGGTACCATGAGTGGGGTCATGCTTTTGCAATTACCAAAATGCTGGGATGGTTTTATAAATGTGTAAGGGGTATTTTCTGGAGGAATTGTGAAATGCTTGATGGAAAAAGCCTAGATCACTTTGAAGAGACTCTTGTTAGTAATGTGGACACTGAAGAGACTTTTTATGATGCCTTAGAAATAAATTATAAAACTAATATTGGAAACTGGAGAAAAGGCAATCCATGTTTTAGAGTTGCAGAGAACTTAGCAAGATTAACTCCTGGTGTTTTAGATTAACTGTCAGCTTGGACTAAAAGGAACATGGAAAGGAGAGATTGAAGGAGAAGCTTTAAGAAGAAAACCATGGAAGCTGAGATGTGGAATTGACATCATCTTGGGCCAAGAGAGAAGCCCCACCCATGTGTATAGAAAGGGTGAGTTTGCCCTGGCAGTTAAAGAGGGTGGATGTTCCTGCTTGATGTTCTAGGAAAGTTTTGCCACCCCAGGGTACAGAAATGGTGGAGCACATTCCTCAAGGATTAAGGCAGTTAAGGTCAGCACCCCATAGGTCTGAGAGGGGTGCTCCTGTCCCCCATGGATTAGGGACTTTCAGGTGGTCAACTCGTTGCTTTGAGAGTGTTGAGCATGTATAACAAAGCTTAGGGAAAGCCAAGTGGTCAAATGGTTGTTCTGAGAAGGTTGAGCCTGTATGCCAAAAGTTAGGGCAAATTTGTCTTCACCTCAATGTACTAGGGGAGCTAAGACTCGAACCCAAATAGTGGGTAAGGTGTGGCAATAACTCCAACACTCTTGAGGGTGAGGTCTGGAGCTTGGTCAAACACCCAGATGCTTGAGGAGGGTGGAACCAAGAAAAAGGTCATTGAACAAGCCTGTGGAAAGAGTGAGTCCCCATGTGGCCCCAGAAAGAAGAAACCATCATCTTAAGACTGACTCTCAGACTTTGAAATTGAATGGAGGATGCCCTGAAGGTTTATTGAACTGTAGAGGACCTATGACTCATGTTTCCTTCCCAAATTCTCCTTATGATAATGAAAATGTTTATCCTTTATCTTTCCATTTGTTTATTGGAAGCAGTTAAATGGTTTTGTAAGTTTCAGAGGTCTACAGCAGATGGCACTTTGCCCAAAGACACACTGTATTTCTTTAAACTGATTATGCTATGATTTTGTACTTGCATTGTTACTGAAATAAGGTTTTTTGAATATTGTAATGTATTTTTGGAATTCAGAGGTTGGAGTGTGGCTGTTTGATATAGTTATGAATTCCAAAAATAGATATGGATTATGCTTGTAGACTGGTCTGTTCCTATGGGTGTGATTAAGTTATGAATGTGGCTCTGATTGGGCCATGCCAGGAGGACGCTCAGTCTCCTCCCCCTTGGTGGGTGGAGACTCAGAGATAAAACTACATGGCAGAGCAGAGGAGTTAGTTTAAGTTTTGAGTTGGAGTTCTGATGCTGAGTTTGGAGGCAGAATTATAAAGCTGGAGCCACAGGAAGTAAGCACACAGAGGACTTTGTCATGAGGAAGGAGAGAAGGCCCCAGGAAAGAGACAAGCCATTTGCCTGATAGTCTATAACTGGCCTTGTGGAGAAAGGCAAAGCCTAGAGAGCTTTTTAGTCTACAGCTGACCTTTGGAGAGAGCAAGGGAGCTGAGCCCAGAGACAAGCAAGCCCCAGGAAGAGAGGAATCTAGGAAGCCTGAACCCTCACAGACATCGGCAGTCATCTTTCTCCAACACATGGCAATAAACTTTGGTGAGGGAAGTCACTTGTGCTTTGTGGCCTGGTAACTGTAAACTTCTACCCCAAATAAATACCCTTTATAAGACCAACAGATTTCTGGTATTTTGCATCAGCACCCCTTTGGGTGAATAAAACAATACCCAATAAATATATGTCCTAGAGACTTAAATCTTCTGGCTGTTCATATGCTGGGTGAGCCCTAAATCTCAGCCAAGTTGCAGCCAACATTTCCTTTCCAGTTCATTGGACTCACCCAGGACAACGAACAAAAGGATGATGATGGACAATGTCCATCCCCAAAACCAGAGTATCTACAACTGCAAGTAAGATAGTTCCATCCATTTGCCCCAAGAGATCTAAGCGCACTCTCAATCACAGGCAGAGTAGACATCACCATCCCCAAATCATCAAGTCTGAAGAATGAACAAACATAAAGTGGTATTTCTCATATGAGCAAAGTACACTTATTATCTTATTATTTTGTTAAATGGAAGAATTTAATACTGATATAACAAAAGTGGTCACCAGATGTTCTGAGGATGGATAGAGAAGAATAGGTGTAACATTGCACATATTTGGAACTTTGGAATTTTTCTGCATGATATTGAAATGATGGATACAGGTCATTATACATTTTGCCAAAAGTTATAAAATTGTGCAGTGCAAAGTGTAGACCATAATGTAAACTGCAAACTATGGTTAGTAGCAATGCTTCAATATGTTTTCATATACCACACTATTGGAAGTTGTTATTAACAGGGTAAAATGTGAGAAGAGGAAGGTGTGGGTATATGGGAATATCCTATATTTTTATGTAACTTTTAAGTAATCTCAAACTTCTTTAAAAATAAAGAATAAAAATAAATAAAAGACCTAAAAATATAAGAGCTAGACTAGCAAATTCTTGGAATGAAATATAAGGAATCATCTTCAGAACCTTGTGAGGGCAATAATTTCTTCTTGTTTACACCCAAAGTACGAGCGACAAAAGAAAATAAACAACAACAATAGATGAATGGGACATTCTCAAGGTTATATACTTTTGTGCCTTCATTATGAGACTAAAATAACAATCTAAACAATGGGAGAAACTATTTGGAAACTACATATCCAATAAGATTTAATATCCAGAATATATAAAGAAATTATTCATCTAACAACAAAAAGACAAACAAAACAATTAAAAATGGTCTAAAGAATTGAGAAGATATCCCTACAAGAAATATATACAAATGGCTAGAAGGTACATGAAAAAATGCTCAATAGTATTAGCCGTCATGGAAATGTAAACCAAAAAAAATAAATAAATAAGATTCCATTTCACACCCAATGGAATGGCTGCTATTAAACTAGGAAATAAGTATTGGAGAGGAAGTAGAGAAACAGGAACTCCCATTCATTGTTGCGGGCAATGTAAAATGGTGCAGTCATTGTGGAAGACTGTTCTCTGGTTCCTAAGAAAACTAAATATATAAATACCATATTACTAGTCAATCCCACTGCTATGTATAAGTCCTAAAGAACTGAAAGCAGGCACTCAAACATATTCACCGATGTTCATAGCAGCATGGCTCACAATTGCCAAAAGATGAAAGCATCCCACGTGTTCATCAAACAATGAATGGATTAATAAAATCTGAATACAATGGAGTCTTATTCAGCAGTAAAAGGAATGAAGTCCTGATAAATGTGACAACTCTGAAGATATTATGTTGTGTGAAATAAGCCAGACACAAAAGGATAAATATTGTATGACCTCACTGCTTCAAAACAATTAGAATAAGCAAACTTACAGAGTCAGAATGCAGGATATAGGTTACTAGAGGATAGGGAATGGGAAATTAAGGCTTAAATGTACAGTGTAATTGCTTGGAATGGTGGAAATGTTTTGGTAATTGATGGTGGTGATGGTATGTTGCAGTTGGGAAGTTTGATATAATTATGAATTCCAAAAATATAATTGGATCATGCTTATAAACTGATCTGTTAATCTGGGCATGATTAACTTATGATTAGGGCATTGACTGGGCCATGTCAGTAGGGAGTGGAGCTCCAACCCTTGGTGGGTGGGGAATCCAATATAAAAGGCAAGGCAAAGGACAGAGTCAAAGCAGTTTTTGAGAAGCAGTTTTCATGATGGAATTTTGATGTTGGAAAGAAGGCCCCAGGAGAAGAAAAGTGAGCTGTTCGCCTGATAGTCTACAGCTGACCTTGTGGAGGAACCAGAAGAGCTAAGCCCAGAGAGAAACGCAGCCCTGGGAAGAGAGGAACCCAAGAAGCCTGAACCCTGGCAAACGTTGGCAGCTGTATTGCTTCAACACATGGCAATGTACTTTGGTGAGAGAAGAAACTTAACACTTTATGGCCTGGTATCTGTGGAATTCTACCCCAAATAAATACCCTTTATAAAGACCAACCCATTTTTGGTATTTCACATTAGCACCCCTTTGGCTGACTAATACATAGTAGCATAACATTGTGAATACCATTAACAGTACTGAAATATATATCTGAATATGATTAAGAGGGGAAATGTTAGATTGTATATATGGAAACAATACAAATTTTTTAAAAATCCATGGAA
>JAQZBX010072831.1:0-15011 GCA_029593785.1 Cabassous unicinctus | reverse complement strand
AAAAAAAAAAAAAAAAAGAACAACAGTGTAATGATCAAGAGATTGGTATTGATATAACAATAGACATATAGGTTAATCCATTTAGACTTGATTTGTGGCAGCATATGGCCATGATATTTTCCCCCCTGCAATCACTGATGTTTCACCTCATATTGTTTAAACCTTAATCTGTATCAGTCTTCCCTCTACCCATGTAGTTTAGTGGTCAGATAATAATTTAGGCAGACATTATACTATTCTCCTCAAGTTGGTAAAGCTTCCTTGCTTGGCTGCCCAGCTCTATGTGGATTGAAGAAAACATTCAGAGACAGAGTGAATTTTGTCAGGCATTTGCTTTTCACCAGTCTCCTGCATCTGTAATTTAGCAGTCACCCCTTGATCTCTAGTCAGATACTTTCTTATTCTTTTGCTTCCAAAATCTCTACCTTAAGTTTCAAACTGCTCTGCCTCAATTCCAAACCAAGTTTGCCTCCCTCAGCAGATAAAGGTTCAGGTTTATGCTGCCAGATTTGAGGGGAGAATGGAAATGCATTCAGGCAATGAGACCACACATTCACCATAACATAATGCAGTGTCACTTTTTCATGAGTAAGCACTTTTAACATTGTGGCCTACTTTTGGTCATTTCTAAGTGTCCTTAAATTATTTGTAATACTTTCATTGAGTTTTGTATTTCTTTTCCATGGAAGGAACTGCCCAATCTCTTCTCATCATCCTTACTAGAAATTTAATTCCCATCAACCACATTCCATAATAATCTTTATGAGAAAGAGCCTGATGAATTGAGATTCAATGTTTTCTATATTGTCCTCTCCCCTTTATAAAAAATGAAATAACAAATGTGTAATAAATTAAGATTTTCTGCCAAAAATCATTGATCTAGCTTGCAATAATAATAGCTACACATAGCATGTCTTTACATGCCAGCCACTGTTCTAAGCATGTTACATCGTAAATCATTTAATTCCCATATAAGGAAATCGTTTAAGAAAAATATTAATGCCCTGAACTGAGGCACAGAGATGCTACTCAGCTTGACTTAATTATATAACTGATGAGTTATGAAACCAGGATTCAATCCCAAACAGTCTGCTTCCAGAGTCCATGGTCATAACCATTGCACTTTTGCTTCATGAATTCCTGAAACTGTGACTTGGGAAGATCCAATGTCCAATCCACTGGGTCCCATCACAGTGATGTATCCATACCTTCCTCTATTTTATTCCTATATAAAGGAATTTTATTTTATTCCTATAGCAGAAAATAGCTGTAGCAGTTTGGCAGTGTGATATAGTTATAAATTCCAAAAATAGATATTGAATTATGCTTGTAAACTTGTCTGTTCATCTGGACATGATTAAGTTATGATTAGGGCTTTGATTGGGCCTGCCCCTTGGTGGGTGGGGTCTCAAAGATAAAAGACATAGCAAAGGACAGAGTTGGAGTTTTTTTTTTAGTTGGAGTTCTGATGCGGAGTCTTGAGCTGGAGCCCCAGGAAGCAAGCATACAGAGGAGATTGGTCGTGAGGAAGAAGAGAAGGCCCCAGGAAAAGAGACAAGCCATTCACCTGACAGTTCACAGCTGGCCTTGTGGAGAGAGGAAAAGCCTAGAGAGCCTCATAGTCTACAGCTGGCCTTGTGGAGGAAACAGAGGAGCTGAGCCCAGAGAGAAATGCAGCCCCAGGAAGAGAGGAACCCAAGAAGCCTGAACCCTGGCAAACATAGGCAGCTGTTTTGCTCCAACACATGGCAACAGACTTTGGTGAGGGAAGAAACTTATGATTTATGGCCTGGTAACTGTAAGCTTCTACCCAAAATAAATACCCTTTATAAAGACCAACAGATTTCTGGTATTTTGCATCAGCACCCCTTTGGCTGACTAATACAACAGAAGACTGTGTTTTCATGCATTTTTATCATTTGCATGTGCTGTTTTTCAGTTATGAGAGCATGACAAAAATAAGCCTCTGTATTAAGTGAAAGCATGCTATAAATTTGCTATAAATTTCTGCAGTACTATACTAAGAACTCACCTATATTACAATGTCATAGAGATATTACATCAGAATTCTTCTGAGTAGCACTGAAACCAAAGCTCAGAACATTGGAGTGGATCCATTCAGACAAATGTGCCCCATCTAAGTCCATCTAACCTAACATAGCTGTGAAATGTTGGCTAAGAAGGGGCAGGAGAGCATGGGAACTGTGTGGAGTATGGATAAGGGGTTATAGGGAAAAGGGAGGATGTGATTAATTTTTTTTAAACTAAAAGTAGATAGAAGGAAATTGCTTGCTCCACAAAACTGAACGTGTTCTATTCAGCCAATGGTATGACTACATTTGCAATCAGATCATCTAAATATCAAGGTATTTTCTTAGGTCACTTTGAGAGTCGAGAGAGGCTGTGAGAAGACATATACTTAGCTGCACCGATCGCCCTGTTCATGCATTTTGCACGATGAATATTTCTCCCTGATGGGTTCGTGCCTATGATTCAAATGACTTGCTTAATGCAGCTTAGGAAAGCCTTATCTACTTTATTGCTTTTGTAAAACCAGATTTGGATTTATTATTTCACTTCTGTTATTGTTTGCATTGGTTTATATCTCTTTTTGTTTCTCCAATTTTTGTTGATATATTTTGCTTTTTTCCTCATTTATTGAGATGAGTATCAGCATTCTTTTTAAAATGGCAGCAGTTATTTTATATTGCATTCCTTGAGTTTCATAGACTTTGGTACAAAGTATTCTGCTTTTGAAATTGTTTTGATTTCAGTTTTGATTTTCTTTTTAATCCATGAGTGTAGTAGTTTGGTGTTTTTTATGAATTCCAAAAACAGGTATTGGATTATGTTTGTAAACTGGCCTGTTTACACATTAGATTGTATTGGATTCAGAGGTTTCACTTTTACTTGATTAAATAATGATTAAGGCTTTGGGCCACATCAGTAGGACGTTGCATCTCTACTCCCTTGGTGGGCAGAGACTCTCAGAGAAACCTCACCTCAGAGAAGGAAGGTTGGAGTTCTGAGTTGGAACCTGGGAAGTAAATACACAGAGGAGCCGAGCCCGGAGAGAATCAAGGCCCAAGGAGAGAGAGAGCCAGTCGCCAATAGTCTACAGCTAGCCTTGTGGAGATAGCAGGGCATCTGAGCCTGGAGAGAAACAAGCCCCAGGAAGAGAGGAACCCAGGACGCCTGAACTCTTGGCAGACGTCGGCAGCCATCTTGCTCCAACACGTGGCAACAGACTTTGGTGAGGGAAGTAACTTATGCTTTATGGCCTGGTTATTGTAAGCTTCTACCCCAATAAATACCCTTTATAAAAGCCAACAGATTTCTGGTATTTTGCATCAGCACCCCTTTGGCTGAGTAACACAGAATTTGGTACCAAGAGTGTTTCTTGAGGAAAAGAATCTTAAACATGGTATGTCTGAGGTGGCTCTGGGAGTTTTGCAATTGGCTCTCTACTCTAATTGGACTCAAGGGTGCTAAGACTCCCTTTCCAATAATGAAGAGGCCACTAACAGTCCATGGCATGAGTTGGCAATGGAGATACACAAAATATCATCATTAGATTCTCCTACTTCCACACTTATAAGAAGCAAGGATCTGGGTAAGAGTGTTTAACAGAATTTTGTGGAGTCAAAAAGTATAATGAGCTAAAGGCTTCAAATTTGAAACTTAAATGCCTCATGAATGATGTGAAAGTTTCTATGTGTGCTCTGAAAGAAAATCTTGCAGCCACAGGCTTGAGATATCTGAGAATTTCCCAGCTCGTCTTTGGACAGCCAGCGTCTCCTGGAAATTCATCAAGGACCTTCATAGGACTTTCATCAGAGCCCCTGGTTTGCTGGCTGCCTGCGGGACCTGGATTTGTGCATCCCCACCGTCATGTGAGAGACTGTTATAAAATCTCATACTATTTACAGATATCTCCTGTTGATTCTGTTTCCCTAGAGAACCCTGACTAATACAATGAGTTATCTAAGAGTGTGGTTCTTAATTTCTGAAAAGTCAAGTTTTCTGTTAACTTTTATCATTTTTCTATATCATATTAGTTTATAAGCAGATTACATGAATTTAAAAATCCTTTATTTTAATGAGAACCTTTGTAGCTAAGTACACACCAACTTTTATAAATAACTCAGGTATACAAAGGTTCAATATACTTTTCAAATAATATTTACTTCTCTGTACATTTATTAAATATCAATAATTAAACTTCAAATTAATCTACATCTTTATTTTTCATGTAGTGGAAATGCCTGAATGATGTTTATATAAGTCTAGCCCTATAACTTCCATATTTGCATTTCTAGCTTTTCTTTACATGTTGAATATGAAACTCTTTGGTGTATACAGGTTTATTATTGATGCACTTTCTTCATTGACTTGGACTTTCACTATGGGTATAATACGTCTCTATATTATTTAGAGTTTTCAATATTAGATTCTACCTTGTCTAATTTTAATATTCCTTCTACAGCTTTCTTGTTTGTTTACTTTTTTCTGGCATCTCTTTGCCAGTCTCATTATTTTCAACCTTTTGCCTTTTACTCACCTTGTTTTAAAATGTTTCTTATAAACAGAATATGGCCAGATTGATTGGTTTTGTTTTAACCCATTTTGAAAGTCTCTTTTTTGAGTAACCTAAGAATAATGGCAAACTGCCTCAATCTGAATCTTTTGACATTTCCACCAAAATGCATCACATTTTTTTTTTAAAAGAGGACAAATTCTAGTGGATACCACTTTAACGAAATAATCAGTTATCCTCACAAGCAAAGGAAGATGGAGGCATCCTGTGGCTCTCGGTGCAAAGCACAGAGGATGTAGCACCGCTTCTGTAATGCTCCTGCAAAATGCATAACCTAAGTCAAATCATGAGGAAATGTTCAGCAAGCCCAAACCAAAGGTCACTCTACAAAATAACTGGCCTGAATTACTAAAAATTATTAATGTCCTGAAAGACAGGGGCATTTGGGAAACTCTTCCAAATTAGAGATTAAATATATATGATACTAAATGAAATATGTGAACCTGGATTAGATCTTGAATAGAAAAAAAAAAAAAGCTACAACGGCATTATAAGGAGAACTGCAATCTGAATGTGAGTGAAAACTGAATATGGAATATAGATTAGATTATGACTTTATAAAGTTCCTGATTTTGAAAATTTCACTGTGGTGATGTTAGAGAATATCCCCTTACTTAGGGAATTCACACTGCACCTTTCAAGAGTAAAGGGTCAGCATGTGACCCTCAAATGGTTTAGAAGAGTATTATAGAGAGATATATAGATACAGAAACTTAGAGGGGCAGCTGAGGGCCAGCCTGGCCCTGCTGATCCTACCAGTGGGAGAACTGAGACCCCTTTGGAAAAGATCCCAAGATGAAAGCAGCCCACGGAGTGATTCCAAGGACCAGGACTTGCCAGTGGCTGTTGATCCTTAATTGTCTGGGCTTTTCCTGGGCCTGTCCTATACCCTCGATATTTGTCAAAGGAAACCACAGATTGCATTTCAATAAATTAAATGGGATTAAAACAAAAAAGCATGGAGAGGTGTAGTGATTTCTAATTTGAGGGCAGAGAGGAAGAAGTAGAGGGGGCAGGTCTTTAACCGCTTTCAGCGTGGCCATTAAATGCTTGGGCGAAAAGCCATTTCCATAAATTATGGAAATACAAGCTGGTCCAGGCGCAGGCCATTCCCTGATTGTTTCACTGCCCTAATGACATGGGCTATTTTTGTAACATCTGTTTTTAGGAACCCTCCCTGGGCCTCATTAGAGAGCCAGCCGCTCTCCTCTCTGAGTGTCCCTGCTGGAAAATGGAGGATGCTGTCAGGTGTTACTGTGTGGGCCATTATGTTGGGGTTGAAACAGTTTATCCACAGAGCACGTTGTGATTGTGACCCTGGGCAATACCTGGAAGGTGAGTTGGCAGGTGTGGTGGCCACCTGGATGGCCATGGACCCACGCACAGACAGAGTGGAGTTTGGGGATGATTCCTGGGAACAGCATTTGGATCGTATTACAGGGGGCTTTGGGTTTACTATTCCCAAGAAACAATGTGGATCCAAAGGATCTGAAAGAGGCCATATTTGATGCAACTTCAAGAAAACTCTGCAGGTATTACCCACAGCCTTGCTAACTGCATTTCTTCAAGCGATAGCAGCCGAGATAAGCCTGGTAGATGTTTGCTGACCTGTTGAAATGAAAAAGGAGCTTCTCAAGTTCAAGCTGGAGTGAGGTTGATCTGTAGAGGGCTGCCATCCTTTAGAGTAGGTCTGGGGCTCTGTACTGGTGCTGGGCTTGTGCATGAGCAAGAACAGAAGAAGGAGAAACAAAGAGGAGGAGAGAACCCCAGGAGGAGGAAGCTCAGGGAGCCCCCTCTTCTTGCTCACCGCTGGGAGTGTCCCCAGGCTTCAGAGAGGAAAGCGGATGGGGCAGACGGGCCGCCAGTCCAGCAGCCACTTGCCCTCGATGTGCAGTGTGCCCACACAGTCCTGGCCTCACGGGAGTCTCCAGAAAGGCAGCCTGTGCCTTGCAGGACCCAAAATAGCGGCATATGGTTCCTTTGGGTGAGGCAGTTCCCAGCCAGATGGGCTTGCTTGCAGAGGCTTTACATGCCTACCTTTATTTTGCTATTTCATGTTCTGTATTTTTGTATGAATTTTGTAGGTCTTCACATGACTCAATTATTTTCCCAGTACAAAATATACAAACTGAGAATGGAAAAAATGTCAATCAGATTTTTGTTTCCAGCACACATGAGGCTATTTCTTTGCAAACCGGCCAGGCTATTGGCAAAGAGGGTGAAATCAACCCTTCTTCTGTTGTTTGGTTTCTTAATGTCCCCCAGCCTCCTTTCATCTCCAACTTCTTCCCCACACATGTACCCTCCTGTCCTGCCTTGCCCAACATGACTTGGTGCTTCCACTTTACCAAGCCACACTGCATGGTCTTAGATGAGCCCCGTCTCAGACCGGCTTTCAGGAAGGAGGGAGAGAAACGGAGGTCAACCTGCTCTGCTTCAGTTCCAGGCTGCCCACCTTGCCCCGCAGTCCCGGCCTCCCAATATTTCTGTCTGCTTAGAGACAGTCTGCCTCAGGGACCTGGGAAACTGCAGTGTGGCAGCTGTGAGACAGCTCTGGCTCTGACACTGGGCCACTGCCTCCTCGTTGTGTCGGCTGTCGGATTCAGACGTGCTGCTAAATTAAGATGCTTCCAGCCTCCTCTCCATCCCGCGAGAAAGGCCACTGGGTGAGCAGCACAGGGAAAGCCTGGGAGTGTCTCGAATCCTTGGCCTACTGAGAGATCTGAGGACGTGAGCTCACCTCTCCAGGTTCTCTCAAGTGAAACCTGAGGAGCAGAAAACGTGCCCTTTCCCTGCGAGAGCTGTGCGGGCCAGCTAGCTGAAAGCAGTGACAAATCCAACACACACAGCAAATGGGGTCCTGTAAAGCAGGGTGAGATGGCCCCATGGTTTTTACGGTGGAGATATGTGCACTGGTGTCGCTGGGCCATTGCAAGGATGATTTTAAACGTGAGGCACCGGGCACAATGCCTGGCAGAGGCAGTGGTGAATGAGTCCTTAAAGGCTGTGTGCACGTGTGTGTAGGCGTGTGTAGGTGTATGCCTGCGTGAATGTGAACACACGTGTGCGTGTGAGCGTGTGCACGTGTGTGCGTGAGCATGTGTGTGTGCGTGTGAGTTTGTGCATGTGTGTGAGCATGTACACATGTGTGCGTGTGCACGTGTGTGAGAGCGTGTGCACGCGTGTGTGTGAGAGCATGTGTGCGTGTGAGCGCATGTGAGCATGTGCACGTGTGTGCGTGTGAGCGCATGTGAGCATGTGCACGTGTGTGCGTGTGAGCAGGTGCACGTGTGTGCATGGGTTGTCCGGCACACCTGCACGCTTCTATGGCGCCGAGCGGTCTTTAAATGACTGACTGCACAGTAACTGCACTCTGTGAGAGAAGCTCTCCGGGCCACGCGCCTTCCCGGGGTCCGAGCGCCCCTGGCGTCTGATGCTGTGATGCTCCCGCCAAGGTGAGAGCGCAGAGAGGAGCAGCCGCGTGCGCGCGGGCAAAGCCGAGTCCTGAGGACTCCGCAGGTGAAGGCTACCTTGGGAAAAGGTTTTGCCGACCGCTTCCTCCTTCGCAGCAGAAATGGCCCCGTCCCTGCCCCCACGCCACCCTGCCCCACGCACAGCTCTTGGGGACTGGCCTCGCTCCCCGGGGCCGCCGCCCTCTTTCGCACGTTGCTCCCTTGTCCTTACACAGCCGGTGGGGACCCGGAATTGCCCGTGTTTGAGATGCCAGGAGGGGGGTCTCTGAGCTCCCAGGGCTTTTCCCTGGCTGCCGGCTTTTAGGACGGGGAAGGCAGCCCCGCCCCAGAAGCTCCAACCAACCCGCCCCCAAAAAAGCCCGGGACCTGATCCGCTCGCCCCGGACACGCCGGGCTTGGCCTGGCAACTGCGGGCCTGACAGAAGGGGCTCCGGGCCACGAGCACAGCTGGAGACCCGCTCCCCTCGCTGTCCCCCGTGGGCACAGACACCCACCTCGCGGGCAGCCACGCACCCTGAGGGGATTTGCTCCCCAGGCAGTGTTTCCCTGCAGACTAGGATTGGATCATATACCTGTGGGGCCCGAGAAGATAGGGTGTCGCCCAGCACAGTGGAGCACGTTCAGATGCTGCTTAAGCCAGCAATAGGCCTTGCTCCGGCGACTGGTGCTTCCGTATAGGTGGGGCAGAGGCTGGCTGGCCTGGGAGGAAGGCTGTGAGGGCCAGTGGTCGGCACTGGCCGGGTAAGCCCTGGCACCCGCTTCTGCTTATTTCTTTGAGCCTATGCCTGATTTGTTTTGTTTTGTTTTGTTTTTTAATGAAAAGCTAATATTCACACTTTGATGTTTTTAAACGCCTCTTCCATTGCCCTCTCCTACCTCTGTGCCTCTTTGCCCATTTCACCTTGACCTTGGCAGGTGAACTTAGGGGAAGCAGGCGGTTCGCAGGCATGAACTGGGTGCTTGCAGAGGGTAACGGTGTCCCTTCTGGGCAGCACAATTGAAAACGTGGACTACTCTTCAGGACCATGATTATTCACATATTTGGAAAGAACACTGCCAGTAGATTTAGTGGTATTTTCCATAGGGGAAGGGGCAGAACAACTTCTATTATAAAAAAGGAAAATAGACTTACTTTGCCAAAGAATTTCTCCAGCATTAAGAACATTTAATGAAGAAAATTATACAGCTCGCCACCCTTGCATTGTATGCCGCTTCCAAATTACTCTCAGTTGCCAATTTTTCTGCACAGTTCTCAAGATTTTTTGGCAAATATATAAAATCAGTGTTTCAAGAGTTCAATTCTTCCACTCAGACCATTTCTGAAACACTCCACCCTCAGGCAGCTGATCAGTGAAGGCCACTGGCCACTGCGATGTTCAGATTGTACTTGCTACTCAGCATTATTTGGGCCATTGTTAGACCAGTTGTCTGAATAAATGATCATTTGGACAATCCAAGGCTGTAATTTCATAAAAGCACAACTTGAGAGAAATTTTTTTTAAATCTCAATTTAAACCGAAAAGCGTCCGTGGCTGGGAAGTGGATAGTGTTGTGCATTTGGAAACAGCCATGAAATCAATGGGTCAAAGGGGAATTCCATATGATAACTAAACATAGAAAGGATTATCACATAAAAATGCCCAAAGTATGAGAGAAACAATAAATGGGAACCATCTGATATTCTAGGAGAATATGTCTTTGACAAGGCTATTTGTCTTTCTGCCATTTTCCTGAGAAGAAACCATATTCAGTTTCAGCCTCAACTTTCCAGTTACTTCCTGCACCCTGAAAAAGGAAATGGGGTCGCTTTCCTACCTCCCCCATGAAGGTTTATTCCTTGATTTCATTCCCGTCTTTTCAGAAGTAGACTTTCTGGGCTACGGAAAATGGGAGATGGAGGAAGAGGGCCACCCACCGCCCTCCCATGCAGGAGGCTCTGCTGGCTGAGCTCTCAGCCTGTGTCCTTGTGCCTTGAGGCAGTTTATCTTCTGCAAAGGAGCATCCTTCCTGGAGTCGAGTCTTAAGGATGGAGCATCCGAGATCCGTCGCTCCTGCTCCCCTCAGCGTCTCGGGCTCCTCCACAGCACGCAGAGAACGGGGCTGTGCAGCCTCCAGCCAGGGTCCTACAGGGGCAACCTGAAGTCCCCTGTACCCACCTGTCCCCCTCTTCCTCCCCATGCACAACCACCATTCACCATTGCTCCAGGGCTTCCCTAGACACTGAGAACCCAAAAAACATAACCTGAAGCCCTGGAGAACCTTTGAACCCATGAGACGGGCAGGTGGACTCCCCCCTCCCTCGGGTGCGCAATGCTGAGATGTATTGGCTCTGAACATGATCACTCCATAGCCCTAGACAGCCGGTGGCAGCGGCCACCACCTGTCCCTGAGCTGGCTCTCCTCCCAGCCACCTCGTGCCCCTTCGCTCCTCCAGCCTCTGGGGATTGCATTCCTCACCACCTAGCCGCAGGAAGCCTCTGCCGGTGATTTTCTGAACCCAGGCTGAGACGTAAAACAGTGGCCATCAGAGCCGGGAGCGGTGCCAGCATCACCTGCACATTTGATTTGGAATCTTACGTCCAAGAGATTTTCAACAGGATTATTTGTTTTATGACACAGTTCTTCTTAGCTGCTGTCTTAGTTTGCCAGGGCCGCTATGACAAATGCCGCTCAGTGGATTGGCTTAAACATCAGGAATTTAAGGGCCCTCAGTTTGGAGTCTGGAAGTCCAGATTTAGGTGTCTCCAGGCCACGCTTTCCCCCGGAGTCTGCAGCTCGTGGCAGCACAGTCTCTGCCTCTGTCTCCTCCTCTGGGCTCCTCGGTCCCTTTGCTTCTACCGCCTCTGGCCACATTGGATCAAGGCCCACCCTCCTTCAGTGAGAACACCTTCCAAGGTCCTTCTCACCCTCACAGGACTGGGGGTTGGGACTTCTGTCTTTTTTCAACCCCAACAGTTACTAACGTTTAACACTTGACTTTCTATTACATTCGCAAGAGCAGGTAACCTGAGGCTTTTATAAAGTCATTGTTATTTGATCCCCTTGGCAACAAGATACTGACATCGCTGGGTGGGAACCTTCCAGGTGGGAAGTGAGCAGCTCACAGGGGAGGACCGTCACTTCTTCCCTTCATCTGGGCCATGGACCTTGGTAAATGCGGCTCAGAAATTTGTTAAATTTAAAGAGGCATTCTGGATTCTTGTTGAGCTTCTGGTCACTTGAATCTCGTGCTCTTTTTTCTCGTTGATATGTTATTGTCAAACAAGCTCTTCCAAGGCTATGCTTGTGTATATTTTTTATTTATCCCTGTTAAACTTTATTTAATTTTGATCATAATAACATCTGATCCAGTCCGCTATACTGGAGTATCTAGTGTTTCACAAAAGAGCCCTTCTTCTCTGTCCAGGCATCTAAAAAGAGAAAGGAGCAATTTTCTCCCTTCAGTTCATGCCCTTTTCCAGTGTGTTTATGATGGAGTGGTTTTCTTCAGATGTGTAAGAGATGAAAGAAGTTTTCCATGAAGCCATTTTAGAATTCTTCATTCTGTTATCAGTCATTGTCAAAAATGTTAAAATCTACTCATACCTGAAAATTTCAAGCTACCTCTCTACCTCTGTCTCTCTTATGGGTCCTTCAATTTCAGTACTAGCCGTGGTTTAGTATGATTTTGTCATGCCGTGCATTGCTTAGGAAATTTTAAAATAATGCAATATGTGGTAGATTGAATTAGGTACCCCAATAAAAGACGTGCTCTTAGTCTTATTCAGGGTTCCTCCTGTGCGTGTGCACGCCTTTGTGGAGGGGACCCCTTGAAGATGTATTGTCAGTTAGGGAGTGGACTCCTTTCTGAATAGGATCCTCTAAGATCTTACCCAGGTGTGGGCTAACTACAGCAGGGAGAGCCTTAGTCCAGACTGCTGGAGGCTTTATAAAGAGAAACCCAGAACTCAGTGGAAACCCGAAGAGCTGCCAGAAGGAAAGAGATCACCACGCAATAAGGCAGAGAAGTGAGCCAAGGAGCCCCAAGGGTGCAGCAAGCCAGCACCAGAATGCCACACATCTTGAAGAGACAGCGTGACCTTGCTGACGCCCTGATTCTGGACGTCTCCGAAACCATGAAATAATAATGCAGCCAATGTATGGTATTCACCATAGCAGCCCTGGCAACCTAAGATAACTTAGGGGTTGCACTAATCCAAAGCAGATGTATTTTACTAATTACTCTTTTGGCCTACTGCAAGAGGTACCTGTATACCTAGTAAGGGCATGCCAGCAGAGGCTGCACACGCTCTTCACACCCCTCTTCCACGCTGGTTATCCAAGGGAGTGCCTGCTCACACCTGGCCATGCAGGTAGCCCTGTTTTTGGGTCTTCTCTTTCCTCCGTACCTAACCCAGAGATCAGTCGATCAATAGTCCCACATAACCTCACAGGAAAGTCCAAGAATTTCAGAGCATAGAGCTGTACACAGCAAAAACCAAACATATAGCATGTTGTGAAAATTGGCACATGACTGTAAGTTCTAGGCAAGTGCCCTTAGCTCAGCTGTCCTAAAAGTCCTTGTATCCACCTGGGGAGGAATCTCTGAATGACCTGATGTCATAATGTTGGAAGTAGAATGACTATCCAGTCACTGGGCCAAGAAAGTCTCAAAGACAAGCTTACAAAACTGAGCCAGCCATGAAACCAAACAAGATAATAAAGGTAATCTTCCCATTGTTTAAATAAGTTCTATTCAATTTTGCAAATAAAATAGCACCTTTCTTCTTTTAAAATGCTGCATTCATCCAGTATTATCAGAAGATGAAATGATTCATGTGAATTAAGTCCTCTGATAACTGCAGCTCGCCCCTTCCTGCACTAATATTGCTTTTCACCTCCTTTGAGATGCCTCTCCAAAAATGCATTATACATTTTCCAGCCTTCTTAAGCAGAGGCTGCTAAACAGGATTTAACCTTCCCCTATGACTCAAAGTCATTACAATGAACTTGCTAATCAAGAGCCATATCTGCTGTTGGACTCCTCAGCCCCTTCTCCACCCTTCAGATTGTCAGTTCTTCTGCCCTGCTTGCCATCTTGCCTTCTTCTAATAGGCTTCCCAGTTTCCTGATTCCATGCTTGCCGTCTGCTCTGAGCCAGGGCACCAGACTGCACTGTCTGCCAAGCCTGGCATGCGACATAAGATTAGATTCAAATCTGGGTGAGGGCTTACACTGCCTGGGAGCTGCTTTAGGGAGATCAGAGGCCTCCTTGATTATTCTCTGTTAGCAGGCATGTCCGTCAGGGATGAGGCTGGGGGGACCCCCGGTTGACAGGGTTGCTTTACGGCAGTGGTCCTCAACCTTAGCTGCACACCTGGCCCCACCTTGAGACATCATGGCTTAATTGGTTACCCTGCAGCCTGAGCAAAGCCCTCCAGGTAAATATAACATGCATCCAACTTCCAGAACCGTGGCTCTATGACACTCCTCATGTGGGAACCAGGCGTATATTAACAGCGATAAACTTGGTCTGGGGCAGTGACTGTTCTTCATAGGCATGGTATAAATTCTCAAATCTCACATACTCTAAATGTGCCTGAGACACGCTCTTCTTTTGAGCATCTGCTCTAGCTCAGACCCAAGCAAGGTGTTGAGAGAATGTACTGGGGAGTCAGCAATAAAAGAGAAGCTTTGTTCTCCAACTTACCTAGTAATTTTGTTCTCACGTAATCGAAAGGGATTGCTTTACAGACAAGCAAAGAGCTTGATGATGAGGACTCCAAATGCTAAATCAACATTGACAATTCCTCCTTTGATTTGCATGTGCATGTGCAAATAGCATGGGGAGCAGTGTACTTAACTAATTCACAGTCATGAGTAAAATGTACAAAATTTGCATTGCAAAATATTCTTGCTCCAGAAGCTGAGTTTACAAGAATTTCTGTTGCTTTAAAAAGTATAGCCCAAAAAGATTCCAAGATCAAATATTATAGGAATAATTTTATTTTAGGATAAGTTCAAAATAATATTTTAGACTACTTATCAAAAAGAAAAAGATAATTTTGTGTAAGTGACCCACTGGCCTTTAGTAAAATGTATCTTCCATGGATGCATCTCCCTCTTACTATTCTGTGGAAGTTAGCATATAGATGTAATTCTTAAATTAAAACAGGGACTGCTTTAGGGAAAATTAAAATGTTTTTTCTTAAAGGAAAAGGAAAGAAGACATTTCATAAAGCAGCATCACTTTTACCATTTTTCTCTAGATATTGTATCATATTGATATATATGTTGCTGAAATCCAAATAACTTTATTTCACAATATTTGCCACTTAAAATTTTCCAAGCATATAATTTGACTAAAAGAAGACACTGGAATTGTTAAGAAAAGGCAAAACCAATAACCTGGTGATACACTGATTTCTGGTCTGGTCTCTGAAGACTAGCAACTCACCTGGAGAGGAGAGGACAGGACTTTTGTCTCCAGGATAAAGGAGCAAAGCTTCATGGCCCAACTCTCCTGCATCCAGGGAGATGATCTTCCTTGAGTGATTTTTGGAAGAAACAATGCCCAGTGTCCAAGCAGATGGGCCATTGTCATAAAGTGTGCCGCGGTCCAGCCGAGGCACGAGGGAGCAGACTGAAGGTGGTCAAGGGCGTCGGCGAGAAAAGATGAGTCGCACACCAAGTTGAGTGAGAATTCACGTATATCTATCTATTGTAGGATAGCTCAGTTTTTATATACTATTCTTTGGGCAGCCTTGTAAGCATTCCTTCTTTAGTTATGTAAAGTTTACGTAAGCATTCTTTTTGAAGTTATGCAAGGTTGTAGACGCAATAAAGCTCTTTTAGTTCCATGGCGACAGGATGTTAATTTTTTAGGAACAGTAACTTGCTGCTTAGAAATTCCTGTTCTGATGCCAAGGTTAGATAAACCGGACTTGTGGTAAACTAGCATA
>JAQZBX010072830.1:0-15014 GCA_029593785.1 Cabassous unicinctus | reverse complement strand
CTTTGGTCAATTTTTCCTTCTTAAATATCCTTCTGAAAATCCCTAAGGTAGGAAAACAAACAAACAAAAACACCAAAAAATAAACATCATCAGGGGGAGAAGTTATGAAGACTCTGCAGCCTGGGAGGTGTCCCATAAAGTCACAAGATGCATCTCACATGTGTTGCTTTCCACCTTCACCTCCCCAGGCCGTGCTGCTGATTTCTAATCAGGCTCTGACTGCCAAAAGAAGGCTCTTTGGGTCTCTAAGTAGGAAATGAAAATGTCACCTGAGGTTAAAAACAGCAGGGATTAACCATTGCGAGCTATTCAGTCACAAAGACAGTATTTGGGTACCCTGGGGGTATAGGGGGTTGGGGGAAGAGGAAAGAGGAAACTGTAGTTCAATTAATGCATCTCCCTCCTACTTCCTTTGATTGCCATTGTTTTCTGATGGAAACCTGCTTCAAGGCACCATTTTATATGAAGCCACACCTAAGGAAAAAGGAAAAAAAAGGAAATCATTGCTATTCCTATGTTCCTTGTTTGGATTTAAAAAAATATATATATATATAGTCCACATTATTTTTACTGCTAACAATTATTGTTGCTAATAGATTTTAAATTATATTGTTAAATTATGATTGTGAAAAAAACAATGGCATCACACATTTTTCTGAGAGGATGGAGAGCCTCCAGCAAGTGCTGCTCAAACCTAATTTATACATTTGCAAGGAAGCTGAAGCCAAGACTCTCCTCAGGCCATTAACCTAAACTGGATTTCAGAGGAGAGAATCTCGCTTGTGCAAGTCCAAAGGCAATTTTTGTGCTATTATAGCTTTAATTTTTTTTAAAGCTTTGGTTTTTGCAAGACACTCCTTACCTTCTACTTTGTCTTCTTTTTCTTGGTTTCATTCTTCCTTTTCCCAGAGCACATGTCTATTTACACCCCCACATGTGGGCATGAAGGGATACTCAGGGAGGCTGTGACCCAGACAATAACTGCTGGTTGCAGATTATCCAATTATGACTTCTCTTATTTCTCTAAGGATTACTTAGGCCTCTTCTTGGCTGCTGTTTGGTTCTTTGTGCAATTATTGCAGGCAAGAGGGTAAAATGGCAATGCATTAAAATGTTTTTAATAAAAATAGAAATGAAAGACAATCCCCATAGCTTCATTTCCAAAAGAGGGTATAGGGGTGAATTTTAATAGCCAAAGAAAGCTCAATAGTCAGGATGCTAGTGGTTTGATAGTGGGTGATGCTACCCTCCAGATCCCCAGAAAATAATGGAATATTTTCTGCATTTTTAAAGACACCCAGGGTTCGGAAAAGAAGGAATAGTTCCCGTATATGATCCATTAAGGAACTTGTGCCCTATATTCCTGAGGTCCTTTCAATATTCCTTATAGGAAACCTAAAGGTGAAATGACACAGGGAAAAGGATATAATAAATTAGAGAAAATGCCTGCATAATAATAAACTCGCACTTTTCATCTCATATTACCCATTTGCCTAATGTGTGATCTGGGAAAAATGAAATTCTTCCTGTTTTGCAATTTTGGCAACTTTAGAGAGGTGTGGTAAGAAATGACATTTTAAATTGTCTTTTTCTTCACTATCATTCTCCTTTTTATACTTTATTGACTTATCAGATCTCATTCTTCTTGCTTCTGCCTTGCTTCTCTTTTTTCCAGGATTGTCTTCCTTTTCGGACTAGACATTTGCAAAGGGAATAAAGGAATAAAGGGCTCACCATTCCCACTGCTAGTAGAAAAAGTAAGCTTGTAGACCTCAAGGAAGACTCAAGGTTGACAAAGATTTAAACAAGCTGAGAAAAACAGGTTAAGACCAGAAAGATAAGTAAATATCCATCTGTGTGAAGTCTTTCATATAGGTCCAAAAATCGGTTACACAAGCAAAAGATAGAGAAGGAAGCCTTCATTAGCAGGGGTGAAAATGATGCAGAGATATTATTTGACATTAAATGTAATAGGAATCACTGGTATGACATGTCTTCCAAGGAAAATCGAAAAGTTCTGTCTGGAACAAGGGAGGTCAAAATGTGCTTGGCCTTCAAGCTGGTTAGACTCTAGATGGAATACCTATTACACACTGTGAACATCACAATCTAAGGAAACCAACAGGAAAAAGGTGAGAATCTGGGAATTTGGTGAAGAGTGACAAGAATAAAAACCCAGAATTAGGGATATTTTTCCTGATAAGGATATCACATGAATTGGGGAAGGTGGAAAATAGCCAGAAGTGTGACAGCTGTCCTTTATGTCTCAATTTCCAGGGCTGCAAGTCAGCAAAGTCTTTTTCCTTTGAAGAGATGTACCAAAGTCAGGGATGGACAATTATAAATGGAAAATACTAGTTTTTTTTTTTTTTTTTAACTATTAGAATCCCCCAACTCAAAAATCTATGGGTTTAAGAATTGAGGCTTTTGCATCTGTTCTTTTCTGAATCCTTAGGTAAATGGGTTCATTTTTCTTCCACCTCAATTTTTCCATCGTTGAAAGTGAGAATAAATGAGCCAATCTTTGCTTTTGTGCACGTCGCTTTGTAAAATATTTTGAAATGAGCAAACTGGCATGTATTACGCCAGAAATTAATTAACATTGGCCTCTACATTGTTTACCCAGAAGATCTGGGAAGGCTCTGAGCCATGGCTCCACAGAGGTGGTAGGGAAGGTGGGAAGTAATGAGAAAGTGCTCTGCACTCTTCAGGCACATTGGCCCTCTTCAATTATTTATGCAGTTTAATCCCATTTAAAAAGCGCATTCTCCAAAGAACGCCCCCAGGTTCTCTGCATGCTTGTGCTGGCTGAAAATAATATGGAAAAAATGGGAGTGAAGACTGGGCTAAAGGTAGCTCATCTGACCTTCTCAAAGACCTTTGGTATTAATACAGGCAGTTTGCTTAGCTAATAATAACTATGCTCGGGACTTGTCATCTTCAAAGCACTTTAATTAATCCTCATAATACCCTGGCGGACTGCAGAAGGTAAGTGTTATTATCTCCATTTCATATGAGGCAAAATGCCGGCACAAACAGAAAACTCGAGATAGCAAGAGTAAAGTTAAATTTAACACTAAGGAATACATTGCATGCTTTCCCACTGCAATGTCTCTTTAGTAACGTATCTGGGCCAGCAGATATGGGGCCACTTTTAAGAGCTACAACAGGGACAGGTGGAGAACACAGCCAGACCAAAATGTCTTACCTGAGAAACAAGGAATGGGTAAAGGATGACAACTGAGAGAGAGGGAAAATTGATCTGGGACTGAGAGCTCCACAGGAAAGAAAGGGAAACAGTAAATACTTCCCATTTTGCTCTGAACATATAACATTAATCTGAAACAATAAGATCCCAGGCCAAAACAAAACAAATATAACAAAACTCTATCATAACTTTGAAGTCTTGATTACTATTTAAGCAGATACTGGTGTGGAAACTGAGGCACTGAGCTGAGTAGGAACATGTCCCTTATGATGGATGGATGGATGGATGGATGGATGGAAACCATCAGGGTGAACCAATTTCTTGCTTTTACTTCTAAATCACAATTTCCCCCTGTTATCTACCTAACTCTGATTATTTCTCTATGACTTCAGCTCATGGATTTTCTGATATGCAATTGACTTGGTATATGGAATTTTCCAAGCTTCCTTTTGTTTGCTTTTCTTGGGAGGAAAAAAGACTCATTCATTGGGCTGTTAATAGTGGACCTCACCTCACTGCATTCTGTCGCTACAAGATTGGAGTTTGAAGGGTACCAAAGAGCATCTTTGAAAATCCTCTTTCCAGTCAAGCATACAGAGGGCCAGAAAATAAACATGACTTGTTCAAGGTTAACCTAGATAGGAAATGAATGCCTGGCAATGTGGAACTAGAGATTTTGCCTTCTGTGAGTACATTTATCAAGATAATTCTTCCAGTTGTACTTAGAACAGCAGCATGGAGAATCTGTACAATGAAAAGCTTTGCAGGTACTATTAAATATTTTAAAAATCCAGTGTATGTATGATGGCGGGCTCTATGGAAATGAGTACCAGGGAGGTGGCTGAAGCTGACCACTTACTTTAATTCAGTAGCACAACTTTAAAGGGCTCCAGCTGCCTTCATAATGACAGGACATAACATGACATAGTGTATGCTGCTTATAATCTTCTCATTCTCCAGAGCCCTAATGTCATTCTCACTTGCTCTTTTTTTATTATTTTTAAATAAGCTTTAGATTACATAAATATTACATCAAAAAATATAGGCGATTCCCATATACCCCACCCCCATTCCCTCCCACACTTTGTCCTATTAACAACATCTTTCATTAGTGTGGTATATTTGTCACAATTGATGAACACATGTTGAAGCATTGCTACTAACAATGGTCTATAGTTTACATTATAGTTTACACTTTGCACTGCACAATTTTATGTGTTTTGACAAAATGTATAACGGTCTGTACCTGTCATTGCAATGCCATGCAGGATAATTACAATTCCCAAAAATGCTCTCATGCTACAACTATTCTTCCCTTTCCCTCCCCTCAGAACCTCTGGTGGTTACTGCCTTTATATCAATGATACAAGTTCTTCCATTGCTAGAATAATAATAAGTCTACTTTACTCCATTGTTTATTCCCCTCTTAGGTTTGTTCATTCCTCAATCTAGAGGATTTTGGGATGGTGATGCCCACTCTGTTTCTGATTGAGAGGGGGCTTGGATCCCATGGGGCACATGGAAACCACCTTGCTTGCAGTTGTTGATACTCTCTGTTTTTTGGGATGGGCATTGTCCATCATCATCCTTTGTTAGTTGTCCTGAGTGAATCCAATGAACTGTACAGTAGGTGTTGGTTGCAACTCTGCTGAGATTCAGGGCTCAACCAGCATATGAACAGACCGAAGATTTAAGTCTCTCAGGTATATATTTAACAAGTATAGTGCTAATTTTAAATGAAACCAAATCTAAGGTCTACTTTCTGGATTGGTGAAACCATAGTAAAAATGGAGAAGCAGGGAGTATGCTGCCCTTAGTGCTCTCTTTAGGCTTTTAGAATCATCTGATCCAATCAAGTCAGCATGTGTTCCATTACAGGTTGACAGAGAAAAATAAGACTGTGGTTGAATTTCCTTAGCAATTTCTCTGAAATAGAATAACCTATGTTAGGAAACTCTCTCAAGGAATTACCTTGTACCTTCTGAGTTTCTAAAAATAATATATTAAAAAGGCTAAAGCAAATTTTCAGGGAAGACCAATACTTTACTAAAGATGGAATTTCAAATATGATCTGAAATAGAACATAGGATGTATCCAGCATCTGGGCATACTAAGATAAATTGCCCCCAGCTTATCTGAGATGATTTGATATAAGTATTGGGATGGGGCAAGGAAAAGGGAAGGGAGGAGAACAAGAGGAAAAAAAATCATAGTAATTTCATATTTGGACATATCCTAGTACTGGGAGAAAACAAACAATCTTATTTCTCATGAGTCTCAGGAAGAATGGCAGCTGGCATAGAAAAGGCGAAAGCTGCTGTTGCCATCACTCTGAGAAACTGAATTAGGAAGAGCCCAATTTGACAGAATGTCTATGTGTTTAGTGTTTGTCAACTGTTTGTTTTAGATTCAGGAGGGATGCTGGAAGAGAGGTTTTGACTGAGGTTGCTGGTTGTTTTCCACCCACGCATATTTGTTTTAGAATGAGTCACTCACTGCCTCTGCAAACGAGGACACTAAGTGGAAATCATTTCTCCACTTTCCTGTTATCACATACAATGAACACCTATGAAAGGCTGGCCATGTCTCAGGGTAATGGACATAAGAGGACAACAGGAGAATAAGCTTCCCTCTCCTCAAGTCAAGGTGGACACTCCTATTTAAGGCCAAGGGCTTGCAGATAACAAAGGAGACTCCTGCCCATGCCATTCTCATCAGGGTCTTTTCTCCCTTCTGTAAGTGCCAGCAGAAAAAGTATTCTTCACTGACTGAAAGAGCTTAGTGAGAAGATTCAGGTGACAGCTTTGATAATTCCTTGGATATTTGCTGGAATCTAGACCGACTCTTATATGGAAAAATACCTCCTTAGGAGGCTGTAGATTTCTTAGCTATAATATGCTTCGCCACCCTCCCCACGCCAACATTCCTTTCTGCAAAGGAAATTAAAGTAAATCCTGCATTTTTTTTTTGAAAGTCAGTAGCTTTGGACTCCATCAAAGGGATGCATATTTCTCATAGGGTTTACTTTCTTTTTCACATTTGCTATGACAGAATGCTACATTTTGGACTGACTACTCATTATTTTTCTCATTGTTCATACTGCTGGGAAAGTCATCTTCCAAAAGCCGATCTCAACCCTGAACACACCCACACTCTCACTATCTGATATAATTCTGTTTATCCTTCAAATTCTAGCCCTCCTTAATCCCTGTAACAGATTTAATTGCTTCTTTTTTGTTTTGTTTTCCCATAACACTTTGTTGACACAAGTACAATTAACGTCAATTAAGACAATGAATGAACTGATGAACGAATGAACTGATGAGCGTGTACAACTTATGTCCTCTACTGCAAGGATGACTTTGAAATCTAAAGAATCTGGGTTTACACCCTGACCTCGTCACTCAGTAGAAGCTCTTTGGCCCTGAATGAGTCCCTAACTTCTTGGAGCTTCCAATTCCTCTTCTGTATAATGGGAATAACAATAAGACCCTGCAGAATAATTGTGAATTTTAGATATCATGCATATAATGCGCTGAGCACAGTGTGAATAAAAAGGGCTCACTAAATGCTAGCTATTATTATCTTACTGAATTATAGTTAATTGTGCATGCAATTTTATCTTATAGGCAATGAGGAGCCATTACAGCTTATTAAGCAGGGAAGTGGTTAGAAAGGTGTTTGAGAATCCAAATGAAGCAAAGAGTAAGGAAATGAAAAAGTAAGGAAAAAAGTGATCTATATGAGAAATAAGCAAGTTCAAAAACACATGCTTAGGGAGCGGATTGTAGCTCAGTGTCTGAGCGCCTGCCTCCTACGTACGAGGTCCCAGGTTCAATCCCCTGTACCTCCTGAAAATAAAAACAAAAACCACACCATACGCTTAGTTACTTCAGGGCCAGATTTCACCCTGGTAAGCTGAGCAAGGGCTGAATGAAAATGCCCAGCAATAGGTATTTTCTAGCCCACTGGTCATTTCCCATTGCTACGTGACTACTTCCTCTTTTTCTTTCTGCATCTGAGAAAGGAGCTCAATGCCAATGTATCCCTTGACCTAAAGACACACTCCACTCTCTGTAGAAGCAGCAGAATCAGCCACATGCAACCCAGCACCTCAAATCTCCACCTCTCCTTAAATTTACTTCAAAATTTGGAGCACCAGAAAATTATAAAGTTGTGAAAATGAGATTTGCTAGGTATGAAATGTATTGCATTGTTCAATTTGGATCAAATGATAGGATTCTTTTTATAGGGAAGCAGGCAATAGATTTTAATAAGGCAGGGCTTGTTGAGGGATACCCTTAACACTATTCCATTGTGAAGAGAAGAAAAGGAGGGCAGGACAAGCAAAGATTGAAAAAGAGGGATTTGAGTTAGACATTGTCTGTTCTGCCCTGAGTTTCAGGATAGGCATATAATGGGGCAGGCTATGCAGAAAGGTTCTTGGGATCTTCTTTTATATGTTGAAGAATATGAAAATAAGCCTCATGCCCAGGAGGGTTTAGGGCACCGAGTTTCTGAAAGACCCTAGGTAGTCTTGCCCTTTGAACCTAGGAAGAGCAGCAATACTTCTAGTGGAAAAGGAAAGCTCATCTTGCACTCCTCTAATCCTAGCCTGGGCTCCCAGAATCCAGAGAAATATCAGGACTTGAAGGGTTTTCATCATCGATGATGTGCTGACACTTCTTAAAAAAAACCTGCACCCCCAAGACTCCATTACCCTGCTTCTAAAATCTCCATGACCTTAGTGGCCAACAGAATGTGGATCACAGGGAGCTGAAGTAACCCAATAACACAGGTATCTTAACCATTTTAAGAGAGTGAAAACCATTTAACCCCCAATGTAATGGCTGCGGCATCTGTCTGAGAAAGAAATAAATTGGTTTTAACTTACGCTGCATGGGCTTCGGAGAGAAATAAAAAGGCAAAATGGAAAGACAAAATTGTTGAGCATCCTCGGCTCTGCCTTTTAGTGGTTTGTGACACCAGACACAAAAAGCACTAGCAAAGAGTAAATCTAATCACCTTACGCATAGCCTTGTAGTCAATAGAGGGAGGGAAAAAGATATTGCAAGACTATCATCTTTTTGTAGCTGGGAGCTGGGAAGAGAAATTCAGCGAAAGATTATGAAGTTAGCTGACCTGCTGTTAAACATGGAAGAGTCACGGAGCTGAGTGTGGCCTGTGCGAGCCCAGAGTGTACGTGGAGTTAACAGGGTCTCCAGTAGCAAAGTCTGCAGGGCTAGAGCGTGCCGGGGCTGGAAGTAGCTCAGCAGAGAGCCCTGGGCTGAAGCTGCCCTTAGTTGCCATCTGCAAATGACTCCAAAGAAGTAACTTGGAGAGAGGGCTCTCAGGACCAGCCATCCCCTTTACCCCACAACGTTCCTTTCTCTATAACAGGGGTTCTTAACCCGTGGAGATATTTCAGGGGGTCCGTGAGCTTGAATTGAAAGAAAAATAAATCAACTTAATATCTTTATTTTCTCTGACTTCTAACTGAAATATAGCATTTCTTTAACTTATGAATGTATGCAATAAATTACGATAGTACTCATTTCATATCACATTACAGTTCGCATATCTCAAAAAATCACTTACGCTCATCCATACCTCGAAATTACAGTAGTTGTTAGACCTGACTCTAGTTGATGTGATAAAATTATCAGTGGCTGCATTCTGAGAAGTGTTCCGTGGTTTTCACCTGACTGGCAAAGGGGTCCGTGGGACAAAAAATGTTAAGAACCCCTGCTCTTTAGCCACTAGATCTCCATCTGCAGGTGGCAGTGTCATGCTGATGTCTGGGACCAACCATGTCCTTCATCAGAAAGGGATGTAAGAGCCCTGGTTAGATGCTCAGTACTCAGCATCAAGGCAATCTTGCTGCTTCACTCTGACCTTGCACCTCGATTCCAGAAGTTCTAACCTGGTCTAGTTCCCAGATTTATTAGCTGCTTTTATGATACATTGATATTCCCACAAATATATATATGTATGTGCATATATACGCATACATGCATGTATATATGTGTGTATGTATATATACACATATGTGTATGTGTGTGTATACATATTATATATATATTCATATATATGTATATATATAGTCAAATAGAAGCTTATTTCTGGCTCACATAAAGTTCAAAACAAGCAGCAATCATTCAAACAGTGGTTTAAGGATCAAGGCTTCATCCATCTTAGGCCTCCATCACCTTCAACCTTGGCTTCCAAAGTCTCCACCTGTAACAAGTCTGCAGAAGCTCAACAAGTGTAGAGAATGATGTGTGGGAGGATTTTATGGGCCAGGCTCAGGTGAGTATTCTTGATCTAAAACCTGAGCCATGCTCCTTTAATGTCTTTGGTGACAACTGCACCCACTTCCCCATGGAAACAAATTTGAAAGGTGTTCTTGGGTTAGAGCCTGGCCCAAAAGAGAAAGGCTCGGTGAGTTGCCATAGTTCTTAGTCTTCTCACAAGAGAAGACTAAGAACTATGGCATATGTGAGATATCTTGCCATGGTAAATAACAAGTATTATTAATGTGAATGTTTTCCATTTAACAGCTGCAAGGCCTCTCTATCTGCCTGGAATTGTAAAGGAAGTTTCCCCAGCCCCCAATCTTCTGATGGTGCAGGGACAGGAAACAGTACTTAAAAATGAAGTCCCAATATTCTAGGTTTTTAATTACACTTTAAGACAATTATTAGTAGTAACACTAATACTACCCATGGAACACATTTTATTTGCAAAACTCCATGTAAACACTAGTTCCTAAATAAATGAACTAATGAGCAAACATCAATTACAAGTCATGAATGGGGAGAACAGTTGAATTGGGACTTTCTGTTGAGGCCCCATTCTTGCTGAGGTTTCTTTCCCTGACACTGACACCATTTCTTCAGATTTTATAATTTTTTCATCTGAAAAGTGAGGGCCACAGAAATGCAGTGAATATCCAGAAGATCAGATCCTGTTTGAGTATTAAGAATAGTCCACATTAAGGACCTGCTACATATTCATGGCCTTGCAGAGTGCAGATAAAAATATGTCTTCTGAACTTTTGATTTGTGATCATTTCTGAATCCATATGTACTCATTAAATGCCATTGAATACATTTTTAATAATGAGAAGGATTTTGACAAATGACCTGTCTGAGCTGAACAAAGAGATTTAACACAGCAGATCTCACCCAGCAGGGAAAATACCAGGAGAGTGTTAAAATCCCATTTTTTAAAGTATATTGTATTATATTCAAACCGTCCATTTTAAGACTGGTTGCTTATAATAACCATTGTCATGGTGCAATATAGTCCTATCTTCATAACCAAAGGGGCAATTTAACCCATATCTGCAAAATAAATCCTTTTGATGCTAGTTTTGAGTACACCTATTTCCCAACAATACTCTCACTGGAAGGGGGAATTATTCTTATTGTCACATTAAGATTTGCCATAGAATAAGGCTTCAGTGTTTTTTCTTTTGTACTTATGATGTCTGTATTCTCCAAGGATCAAAATCAATAGAGAAGAAGATAAGAAATGACCTTCATATAAATTAAAGAAACAAGAAAAGAACCTCTCTTAATGATCAAGGAAAGAAAGAAGGAAAATCATATTTATTAAGCTGTTTTGTGCCAGGCACTGTGCTAGAATAACTGTACTCTAGGTCATTTAAATTGGGGGATGGGCAGGCAGAGCCCAATTTATATCATTAAGTCTCTATTGTTAATAGACTTATTTGTTGATTAGAGTGCGTTGTAAATCTCAGCTCAAGTCTCTCTCCTTCCCAGCACAAGGCCAGCATTCTCAAATCCAGACCTCCTAGCTGATAAGTACTTAGGGAAGGCAAACTTTGTTTTGTTTATAATGTAATTAGGAAGGTACACTCACAAAATAAATAAGTCACAGTGTGGTACAAATCCAATTATAAATAGCATTTTTTAAATTATCTGATGGTTAGATCATCAACGCAGCTAAGCTCCATTTGTGTGGCTAAACAAGAGTTATCTGTATAGATTACTGTATTTCCACCGGTTTTGTCTTTTGGGGAGCATAAGAAAGAAAACAGCATGTATCTTAGTGTTTCAAAAGTTCATTTTTAGCAAGTAGTACATATAATTCCAAACCAATTTAAAACTGGCAAGATACAGATGGCAGTGTGGTATATATGAGGAATATAAAGAAATATGATCTTAGACCTCGGTGGATGCTTGGAGATCACTTAGCCCAGCTTGCATTATAGGCTAAAATTTCAAATCCAGACATATTAAGTGACTTGCCCAAGGTCACTCAGCAGAGAATATCAATGACTCAGGCACTTACAATATCTTCATAGAAACCTAAAGATATTGCTGATTCTCCTACCTCTTAGAGTTTATCTATTAGATTCCATTACTTCATGACAAGAGGTAGGGTGAACATAATCTTTATCTTCAATGACACTTCATCATGTTTCTCTGATCCCCTCCCCTAAAAATTTCAATGTGAAAACAAGCAAAAGTTATCATGTTAATGGCACAACTCCCTCCTAGCAACTTTCTCTTATTGTCTTCCATTTTCCTGAAGACTTTTGTTCCTTTCTCCCCAACACCCAAAACCTGTAATTGTTCTTCAAGGTGATACAATACTCTGATCTCTTCTTGTATGATCCCCATTGAAATCTTTATATAACAAGCTTTCCTTTCTGTGACCCCCATCCCCTATCCTTTCAGCTGTCATTCTTGTGCCCTCTCTGCTTCAATTCCCTTCACCTCTGAATCTTCAGTTCACTAACAAACTGATTTCTCTCTTTTGTAATGGAGGGTTAAGAATTAACAAATAATTATGATTACTGAATCATTATATAGATGCTATTTTTACTTTCCAGTATATTATAAAATAGCCAAAGGCTAATATCTGAAAATACTGAAACTGGCTAGAGTGATCTCACCCTTTGTATATGGCCATTTCTAACTAAAACCTGCTATTGTGATGATTATTCCAGACTGATCTTACCTTTCTATATGGCTATTTCTATTAAAATGGTAACCACTCCACCCTCTCCTTTTTGAAATCATAAAAAACTTTATAACTGATACCCAGTTTATACCCTCCTTTATCTCTAATGATTGTAAAACTATATATTTATCTTGTGATTGTAATAACCTTATGACTCACCCCTGTTTTGGGCCCACCTCCCATTAATGTTTATTAATGAAAGAACCTGAGCCAACCCTAATAAAGGAACCAGAGCCCACCCCACCACAATTACTCATTAGCCTAAACCTGCCTGTCTTTTGCAGGTTTAGGCTAATGACTTCCTTTGCTATGCCCTAGCAAATAAACTCTTTCTGTCTTTGAAAACCCAGTGTCTCAGGAATTGGTTAATGAAGTGCATCAGGCAGAAGAACCTGCATTTTGCTCAGTATAACTCTCCCTGATCTCCCACGTGTCTTCACTTACCTCTTTGCTAGGTTTAGATTTCATGATCTATCTTTAGATACAATCAGCGCCTACAAACACCATCTCCACCCTCTACCTCTCCCTCTCGATCATACACCAGTGGCAAAACTCCCGTGTGCTGCCTTGAATCTTTTGTGGACCCCAGAAAATTATATTCTTAAACTAACCCATTTCTGTGCATGTAAACTAATTGTAGGTGGGAACTTTTGGTTAGATTCAGCTAAGGGACCTTTTGATTAGATCACTTTTGATTAGACCACTTCAGTTAAGGGCCTTTGATTAGATCAGGATCCAGTGTGGGTCCTAATCCTTATTAGAGTCCTTTATAAATGGAGGACTGAAAGCAGAGACACAAAGAGAAGGAGCAGAGACAGAAGAATCCAGAAGCTGGAATCAATGGAACACACAGGCTGAGGAGAAGCCACTTCAGCCTGAAGCTGAAAGAGATGAGGCCTGGAGGATAAGACAGTGTCGAGCCATGTGCCTGATCACCCACTGCTGAGCTCAGAGGGAAAGCAAGCCTGGAGGAGAAGGCAGGGAACAGCCACCATTGTGCCTTGCCACATGGCATGAGTTCAGGATCACAAGCAGCTGATGTTTGGTGAGACAGCATCTCTGATGATGCCTTGATCTGGACATTTTCACAGCCTCAGAACTGTAAGAAATTAACTTAATAAGTTCCCTTTATAAAAGCCAATCCACTTCTGGCATATTACATTGGCAGCCTTTAGCAAACTAAAACATCCAGCTTGAACCTGACAATTCTGTCTTCTCTATGCCTATACCTAAGCAGCTAAATGTAACTAAAGACTATTACTTCACTAATCTTACTAGATTAACTTTAAATTGATAATTACAAAACCGGAATGAACACTAAACATGTCCTTGAAATCCAGCCTTCACAGAAATTTCAAAATTTTGGAAATTTTTTAGAGCAAAAAACATTTCTCTAACGCATGTTTCTCCTCTCTTGTCACACATATACCTCATTCCACATATTCAATCAGTTGCTGACCCTGTCTCATATTTTATTAAAGTCATAAAACTTGGGGAAGTAGATGTGGCTCAAGCAGTTGAGCGCCTGCCTCCTACACAGGAGGTCCTGGGTTTGGTTCTCGTGTCTCCTAAAGAAGGAAACAAAACAAACAACGAGCAGACAACGAGCAAACAGATGAGGGAGCCATTGTGTGTGTGTGTGGGGGGTTATAAAAGAGGTCATAAAAGTCATCAAACAGGACATCCTTTGTATTCTTTCCACTGAACCCTTAACCATCTCTCCACCCTCTTCCGTGTTACAATGGAAGATATTCTTATCTCCTATTAAAGGCCAGTTTCTCCCCTTGTGCTGAATAGCTCACTGCTTTCACCTCTGCAAGTTTTTTACTCCTGAAGTGACTCCTTTTCCCAAGCATTTATTCACCCAAAAAACATATACTTGAGATTGCATACAGTTTCCTGGCAGTCTTGCAAAGGAATTGGTATTTTGGTTCAGGTGTGATGTGAAGCCCTTGACACGATTTGAGAGGATAATGACATTCTCTGATTCATATTTCCCAAAGATAACAAGGCTATTGGTGAAATATAGTGAGCAAGAGTAAGGAAAGTAACAATTAATAGTCTATTGCAATGGAGTGTGGAGAAAGTGATGGTAACAGTGCCAGGAGTGGTCAGATTTGGGATATATATTTTAAGCTAGAAACAATATCACTTGATGAAAGTGTGAATGCAGAGGTTTGAATGAAAGTGAGAAATTATAAATGAAACCTATGTTTCATTTATAATTTAAAAGTCAGAGCACCTGGGTGAATAGTGTAACACGATATGGAGATATAGGGACAAGGAAAAAACAGGCTTTCTTAGGGGAAGAGTGGGGAATCAAAAACTTTGCTTGCCCATGTTAAATTTAGAGTGGAGATGCAGATTTGGTCGCCAAGTCTATATATGAATACCTCACTCAGGGAAGAGGTTAGAGTTGGAAATAAAGATGTTAGCATTATCACTTCTCCAATCAAATATTCTAAAATTAGTTCCTCCATTTCCTCAACTATTATTCACTCTTAAAAAAAACTCAATTATGAAAGATCTTGAATATATAAAAAGGCAGAAAATATATTAAACATTGAAGCCACCACTACCAAGACTTAAAGAAAGATATTAACATTTTGTCATATTTCCATAAATATGTCTTTTTTTAAAGAAATAAAATATTCCAGAAATTGATAGTCTATGCTGTTATTTCTTTCTCCACTCCCTAGACTCAATGTAACCATTTTCCTGAAGTTGATATGTACCTGTAACCGTTGGGGAATTTGATGTAATTATGAATTCCAAAAATATAATTGGATCATGCCTGTAATCTGATCTGTTA